>BSBK01000854.1:0-242474 GCA_027943335.1 Chamaecyparis obtusa
GTGCCCTTTCTATGTTAAATATTGATTTTTGCTAGAATTTGGGTAATTTATTGCTATTGGGCATTTTTAGCCTTCCTCGTGTCCTAATGAGATGTTTGATGGATTTCACGTGAATACGTGCTCTTGGCATAGTGGTCAATTGAGCTATGTATTGTTGTGCCTTTTTTAATGTTTTCACTCGGTTGCATGCCTTGAGTGTTTTTTGAGTTGAGATATCCTCCTTACTTGTTTTTATTGTTATTATTTTGCCCTTGTGTTGGCGCACTCCATGCTCGAGGTTGAGATCTCATGTGAGATGTGGATGTAGGGTGTTTGAGATCACATCCAGGAATGTAGTTGAGATATGCTATTATGCCAAGGGATGAGTGACCTATGCTCTCAATTTGAGATTGATTTGAGTCCCATGTGTATTTTTGGTTATGACTTTGAGATACTTTTATGACTTTTTCCTTATTGCTTTATTTTCTTTGTTTCTCATTGTTGTAATAGGATGAGCTCGTTTGATGTTTGAGTAGTGGAGTGGCTCTCCAAGGTGGGCTAGGACACAAACGGGGTCCTAGGGTATCTCTTGGTAGAGTTCTTAATAAGTGATAACTAAATAAATGAATGAGATTAAAATATAATAACAAGTGTTCATGTGAGTACCTTGTCGTTATTTGAGGACATTGATATGGTATGTCCTTGCCTTACCGTCATTTGAGGGTGTTGATATAGCATAGTACCTTCCTGTCTACTAATGTTGATATGGTATAGATAGCCTTGTCGTCTACAAACATTGATATGTCTTAGTAGAGCTTCCTTTTTTAGAGAAGGATTGGTCAATGCCGCATGGGTCACCATGTGATGACACTTCCACTCTTGAGTCTCCACACCAAACCTTTCTTAGTACTGAGTAGTGACCCTTGTGTACTTTGAGTGTGCTTGATACACACCTTGGATGTTGGTCCACATCTTGAATGCTCTCCATGTTTTATTGTATTTTGCATATATATGTACTGCATTGGGTCATGGTACCTCCCTATGAGATTATACATTTGATTGGCGTGTGTGAGAGCCTTTCCTTGTTTGTGTGTATGCCTTGTGTTTGTGGCCGGGTTACTATCTCTGTGAACACAATGTGGTGGGCATGAGGGTTCCACATGGTAGGGTGGCATTGTATTACTATACCACTGCTAGAAACTGGTGTACAAAGACATACTTCCTCCAACTACAAGACTTGGAGCTTGAGAGGTCACTTCACATTGTTACATTAGTATATGCATGCATATCTACTTGATTTTCTTGTTTATAGCCTAGTTCCATTATGCTTTCATTTATGCATTATTGATGTAATTGAGTGATTGTGGCCTTGATATGCATGTTTCTGGTACTCCCCGATGTGGAGCTAGACATTTACCACCCATACATTGGTGTTGGCTTAGGTTTAGACTTGTCAATTTGAGCATTTTGGGTTAGTTTCTCAGATCGACATTTGCTTCTACTCATTGACGTTTGCGTCGATCGATGTCTCCGCTTGTAGTTCAATGTCCATGCCCTCACTGGTTTGATACTTTTCTTCTAGGAGTTAACCAGTCACAAATCAATATCTTGACTGATTAGCTTCTTCACTTCCCCAACCAACATCTCCATCTTCTCATCAACGTCTCTACTCATAGTTGATTTGCAAGCAATTTTGGGAGATGGGTTCTTTGTGGGTGTTTTTAGGTTGGATTCCCAAGGGTCTTAGTGTGCCTTGTGAACCTTATTAATGATTGTTTATAGATGTATATTTATTTATTGCTTTGTATCATGGTTAGAAGGGTAAATGAACTTGTATGACTAATCACTATAGGAGCTTCTATTTGGGCTTAAGAATAACATCGATTTTATGGGATTGATCTAGTTAGTTGTCTCCCTCATTGTTAGTTGTGAATGCTTGTCAACTTAGCCTTTTGTGATATGTGGATGATGTTTGGATCCTTGAAGGGTGATCTCAAGAACGTTTGTACTCCATTTCGAGCATGTGTTTGATCGTTTGGGAACCTTTGGAAGTCCTTATTAAGACTTCCTCTTGTGTACAAACATGTGATGTTCGAGATATCATCTTTGTGATTTATGTTATCATTTATATAATGCACGTAGATACATTATGCTTATGCTTATGTGATTTTTTTTTGTTAAGTGCATGTTTCACCCTTTTGCTCCAAGGTTCCCTGGCAGAGCATTACAAAACGCTTGCAGATACACCAAAGGCTTTGGCTAATATGTTTAAAAACTTTCACACCCTCCGTGCAATATGTGAAAACAAAAGCACACAACTAGATAAGAAGGACAAACAATGTACCACATAAATGCAAAATTAATGTGTGCAAACTTTTAATACGATGATTTTTGTGCTAGAGGCTCTCGATAATAGTTAGAGTTTTTTTAGTTTTCTTGCAAGTTCCATTTTGAAAATTTATTTTGTCCTTGCTCTTTTCCACCACAACCAATAGGATCTCAAATAAATAACCTTTTTCAAATTTCATAAATATACAAAAAAGCTAAAACTATATAACAAACTTAGCATGTCAAAACAAATTTTGACCCTATTGGTCAATGAATATATTTAGTAGATTTTTATTGCACTAAATGGTTGCAATAGTAATACCTACCTATGACAAGAACTAATAAGGAGATCGAAACGATTTAAAAAAACATGGGAGGAAAAAATATTTTTTTACAATGTTAGGGTATTGGAACTAGAAAAACACTTTATTATGGAGTGTGATGTCTTCAAGGACATAAGAGACAAGCATGAAAATATAATAACACTTATCTCTTGACCCAATTTATTCAACAAGAAGTAGAAAGTATTAAGAAGATGATATTACTTAATTATCTTTTGAATAGGAAAAAGAATAAAAAAATACCAAAATAATAAGATCAGCTGTCCCATAGACTTTAAAAAGATCGATCTATTTATCCCCATTTAAAAAATAATTTAAAGCTAACACATCCATGTGACCCTCCTATTCTTTTGTATCTATCTTATTCGCTGTCAAGGGCAGCTCCAATTCAACGGTGCTTATGACGGCTGATAGGCCACTCAGAAAACAAGTACAATATCGAAGGGTTTTAGGAAGTGTTTTTTTGAATATTGGCAGCTCTTATCCTTTTTGCCCCCCAAATGTACAAATTTTAACCTCAAAATTTGCAGGGCTCAGCGATGTGAAATGGTGCGTACTTCCTTGCTATTTACATCTGTTTAAATGAGAAATAACATCGTTACTTATACTTTCTTAATAGCCAGGCAATCTATTTAATTGCTAGATTACAATATTCCAAAACAAATGGGGAATTCATTACAGAAAAGAGTCGTTGAATATGTGCAGAAATCTTATTTTGAAAATCTCTTCTCTGTTTTCATTTTTCATTTTAGTAAGCAAAGTAATTTTTTTTATTATGGCACGAATATTCATTATGATATAATTCAGAAAATATTGTAGCCAGATTGCACCCGGAAATGGGTTAGACAGAGGAATACATTTCTACATTATTTTCTGCAAAGTCTCAGTAGCCTTGTTTTCAACTATAGTCAATCCGAACTTCCAGACGAAGTTTACTCTATGTTTGAAGACGGAGGGCATCGATGCCTATGCCTGTTTCGAACTAGTTTTGACCCCTGCTTTATAGTGCAGTATCGAGATTGGATTTGGCATGATCATTTCGGGCTCAGTCTCGGACTTACTATAAAGGGAAAAAAACATCTTGACAAAAGTAAAGGAAAATTCAATCAAAATCGCCTCAAAGTTGCTCAAAGAACCAACAAAAGGTCCTTTATGCTGCAATTCTGTTGTATTCTTGTAAGCTGCAATTCTGTTTTACACCTGTGGCTCTTACAGAAGAGAGGCTCAGGTGTCATTCATCAGGAAGGACGGCAGTTGTAAAGCTTGAGTATTTTTTTCTGCTTAATTTTTGTGTGTTATTTTATTGATTGAGACAAGGCTCTTTTTTTGAGTCTACTAGCCATGTCACAGGTCACTTGGCTCGGGACTTAAGTTATGTCGAGACTTGTAGCAGAGTGCCAAAGTTTTAGCTGCCTACCTCAATATGGTAAAGTTAGCATCCGTGGGCTCAAACCTTGGTCTTCTTCATGACATCCCATGGGCAACTTCGTATTTTATTTTCTTTAACTCTTCTCAATTTTTCCTTTTTTGATTTTAAATGAAAATGAAGAAATGTTTATCTTTGTTCTAGGAACAAATTTGAGAAATTAACTAGAAAATTAAGGCACTCATCAAAGTTATGATTCTAGAGAAGATATAACAGGATACGCTAATGTTCACTGTTTTGAACACACTACAAGACTGGTTGGGGAGGGGGGGTGTGGAGGGTTGAATCTGTCTAAAACAAAACTTAAATTTTTTCTGTCACAAACACTTCTTTATCCAACTAACCATCAATGAAAGATATTGCAATGAATGCACATACTCATGAACACCCGATTTTTACATGCAACCTGAATGTGGGGAAAACCACGGTGAGAATCACACTCACAACATAAATAATTTGAATACAATGTTTTAGGCTAAAGGCTAAGGAGCTCACTGCTCCTGAAAAGAACTTGCTGACTAAGGCACACTACCTTAGGGCAAGCGACAAGAACTTGCAAATCACTAAAGATCACTTCCTTAAAGGCAAGATACAAGATTGTACAAGCTGCCAAAAATGCAATGATAAGGAGTGGTTAGAAAGCATGATTAATGAACAGCGACTGGATTATTATTAAACCGTGATGTAATTGTCTATGTTAAGAGTGATCACTGTCTGTAGCAGCAACCATTATCAATGTTTGTAGAAGTTATTACTATTAAAGTGTATAACAGTGATTATCATTAATGTCTTAGTATAACCAAGGAATTAATGATTAGTTGGAAATAAATAAAGATTAATAATAAAAGGAGGCAGCGATCATGAGAGGTTATAACTCATGAAAGGTTGTGCCCATTAAAGGAAAAGCAGTTGTTTCCAAAGGATGCCTTACTTCATAAATGGTTAAGGATTTTATATAGAGGGAACCACAATAAATCCAATCAGTCAAGTACCATCAACAAAAAAAGACATTATACAGATCAAAATACAATCAGAAAGCAAGTGCTTTAAAATCAAGGAAGGTCAATCAAGATTGGAACATTCAATATAAAGGAAATGGTCTAAGTCTGACTTCTAGAGGTCTAACAGAAAATACATCAGAGTTAATCTCAGATCAGGCAGAATACATCGGACTGATATTATATCAGATCTGCCTTTTTTAACACTCTTATCCTCACAATCAATTGTGGCATATATGTATATGTTGCTTATGAATAATAAATAATGCTCAAGTGTATAATGTAGAATATAAGATACGCTTGACTGTTTTAAACCCATCTTGTAGGAATGGACTTGGGTAGAGGAGGGTTATATAAGAAGGTCACCCTAGAGTTGACCATATAATTGGCTCCTAGGGACAAGAGGTCACTTACATAGAAGAACCAAGAAACCCCATACAACCTCCGCCCAACTCCGCAATGATGGCACTTGTCTTTAAGAGGATGAGACATTGATAGGGAAAGTAGGTACAAGGAACCCACTAAGTAAGAAAAGAGGGCTTTGGCAGACATCCACTCTTGGGCTTAGTGTAGAAATTCCTTCGGGCAGACCTATCATGTTTCTTCCTCTAGATCCTAATGTGTTTGTACAATATTATGGAGAATGTATACACATGATGCGATCTTGTCTAATCCTTATCATTGGAATTATATATGTGTGTGTGTGTGTGTGTGTTGCTTATGTTATGATTGTAGGATTCAAATCCAGGATGATATTGTTCAAAGAGATACTTATTTGGTAAGATGTAACCCTAACCCTAATTTGTTGCAATTCTGATTTTAGGGCAAATTAGGAAGGAGACACTTGTGAGGTTTTCACACCATCACCCCATTGCAAATGGGGACCTCCTCTTTCGCTTGGCAGTGAGGTAGTTGTCCTAGGTAGTCTTAGTTCTATGACAATTTTCAAGTATCTGAGTCTAAGCGATAGGGAGTCAAGTTAGTTAGGGATATAAGTGAGAGCTGGGCTAGGTTGGTCAAGGATGTAGAATTGAAGTCAAGAGATTTGTGATGAAATGGATTGGCCAAAGTGTAAAAGGATGAAGTGAAGATGCAAAGCAAGGAGAGATGAAGTTCTAATCTGAAAAAGAACATTGATGGAAGTGTGTTGATTATTGAAATTTGGCCGAATCTGAAATTTTTAAGATCTTCTAAAATCTAGAATCTTTATTATAGCTCCTAGAGATTTGAAACCACTCTAACATCCTGATAGTATATACGTAAAATATAACTTAAAGTATAAGTCACATAATACTTAAATGTTATATTTTATGTTCTACCCTGCTACTCGAAGCCCTCAAGTACGAACTACCATGACCTTGCCCAATGCGACATTGAATCCCAAAATGGACTGCCCAATGAGGCATTGAATCCTGAAATGGACTGCCCAATGCACGAATATTCATTATGATATAATTCAGAAAATATTGTAGCCAGATTGCACCCGGAAATGGGTTAGACAGAGGAATACATTTCTACATTATTTTCTGCAAAGTCTCAGTAGCCTTGTTTTCAACTATAGTCAATCCGAACTTCGAGATGAAGTTTAATCTATGTTTGAAGATGAAGGGTATCGATGCCTATGCCTGTTTCGAACTAGTTTTGACCCCTGC
This sequence comes from Chamaecyparis obtusa, assembly GCA_027943335.1. Lineage (NCBI taxonomy): Eukaryota > Viridiplantae > Streptophyta > Pinopsida > Cupressales > Cupressaceae > Chamaecyparis > Chamaecyparis obtusa. The sequence goes on from BSBK01000854.1 coordinate 6,725, forward strand.
TTTATAGTGCAGTATCGAGATTGGACTTGGCATGATCATTTCGGGCTCAGTCTCGGACTTACTATAAACGGAAAAAAAATCTTGACAAAAGTAAAGGAAAACTCAATCAAAATCGCCTCAAAGTTGCTCAAAGAACCAACAAAAGGTCCTTTATGCTGCAATTCTGTTGTATTCTTGTAAGCTGCAATTCTGTTTTACACCTGTGGCTCTTACAGAAGAGAGGCTCAGGTGTCATTCATCAGGAAGGACGGCAGTTGTAAAGCTTGAGTATTTTTTTCTGCTTAATTTTTGTGTGTTATTTTGTTGATTGAGACAAGGCTCTTTTTTTGAGTCTACTAGCCATGTCACAGGTCACTTGGCTCGGGACTTAAGTTATGTCGAGACTTGTAGCAGAGTGCCAAAGTTTTAGCTGCCCAACTCAATATGGTAAAGTTAGCATCCGTGGGCTCAAACCTTGGTCTTCTTCGTGACATCCCATGGGCAACCTTGTATTTTATTTTCTTGAACTCTCCTCAATTTTTCCTTTTCTGATTTTAAATGAAAATGAAGAAATATTTATCTTTGTTCTAGGAACAAATTTGAGAAATTAATTAGAAAATTAAGGCACTCATCAAAGTTATGATTCTAGAGAAGATATAACAGGATACGCTAATGTTCACTGTTTTGAACACACTACAAGACTGGTTGGGGAGGGGGGGTGTGGAGGGTTGAATCTGTCTAAAACAAAACTTAATTTTTTTCTGTCACAAACACTTCTTTATCCAACTAACCATCAATGAAAGATATTGCAATGAACACACATACTTGTGAACACCCGATTATTACATGGAACCCGAATGTGGGGAAAACCACAGTGAGAATCACACTCACAACATAAATAACTTGAATACAATGTTTTAGGCTAAAGGCCAAGGAGCTCACTGCTCCTGAAAAGAACTTGCTGACTAAGGCACACTACCTTAGGGCAAGCGACAAGAACTTGCAAATCACTAAAGATCATTTCCTTAAAGGCAAGATACAAGATTGTACAAGCTGCCAAAAATGCAATGATAAGGAGTGGTTAGAAAGCATGATTAATGAACAGCGACTGGATTATTATTAAACCGTGATGTAATTGTCTATGTTAAGAGTGATCACTGTCTGTAGCAGCAACCATTATCAATGTTTGTAGAAGTTATTACTATTAAAGTGTATAACAGTGATTATATTAATGTCTTAGTATAACCAAGGAATTAATGATTAGTTGGAAATAAATAAAGATTAATAATAAAAGGAGGCAGCGATCATGAGAGGTTATAACTCATGAAAGGTTGTGCCCATTAATGGAAAGGCAGTTGTTTCCAAAGGATGCCTTACTTCATAAATGGTTAAGGATTTTATATAGAGGGAACCACAATAATCCAATCAGTCAAGTACCATCAACAAAAAAAGACATTATACAGATCAAAATACAATCAGAAAGCAAGTGCTTTAAAATCAAGGAAGGTCAATCAAGATTGGAACATTCAATATAAAGGAAATGGTCTAAGTCTGACTTCTAGAGGTCTTACAGAAAATACATCAGAGTTAATCTCAGATCAGGCAGAATACATCGGACTGATATTATATCAGATCTGCCTTTTTTAACACTCTTATCCTCACAATCAATTGTGGCATATATGTATATGTTGCTTATGAATAATAAATAATGCTCAAGTGTATAATGTAGAATATAAGATACGCTTGACTGTTTTAAACCCATCTTGTAGGAATGGACTTGGGTAGAGGAGGGTTATATAAGAAGGTCACCCTAGAGTTGACCATATAATTGGCTCCTAGGGACAAGAGGTCACTTACATAGAAGAACCAAGAAACCCCCCTACAACCTCCGCCCAACTCTGCAATGATGACACTTGTCTTTAAGAGGATGAGACATTGATAGGGAAAGTAGGTACAAGGAACCCACTAAGTAAGAAAAGAGGGCTTTGGCAGACATCCACTCTTGGGCTTAGTGTAGAAATTCCTTCGGGCAGACCTATCATGTTTCTTCCTCTAGATCCTAATGTGTTTGTACAATATTATGGAGAATGTATACACATGATGCGATCTTGTCTAATCCTTATCATTGGAATTATATGTGTGTGTGTGTGTGTGTGTGTGTTGCTTATGTTATGATTGTAGGATTCAAATCCAGGATGATATTGTTCAAAGAGATACTTATTTGGTAAGATGTAACCCTAACCCTAATTTGTTGCAATTCTGATTTTAGGGCAAATTAGGAAGGAGACACTTGTGAGGTTTTCACACCATCACCCCATTGCAAATGGGGACCTCCTCTTTCGCTTGGCAGTGAGGTAGTTGTCCTAGGTAGTCTTAGTTCTATGACAATTTTCAAGTATCTGAGTCTAAGCGATAGGGAGTCAAGTTAGTTAGGGATATAAGTGAGAGCTGGGCTAGGTTGGTCAAGGATGTAGAATTGAAGTCAAGAGATTTGTGATGAAATGGATTGGCCAAAGTGTAAAAGGATGAAGTGAAGATGCAAAGCAAGGAGAGATGAAGTTCTAATCTGAAAAAGAACATTGATGGAAGTGTGTTGATTATTGAAATTTGGCCGAATCTGAAATTTTTAAGATCTAAAATCTAGAATCTTTATTATAGCTCCTAGAGATTTGAAACCACTCTAACATCCTGATAGTATATACGTAAAATATAACTTAAAGTATAAGTCACATAATACTTAAATGTTATATTTTATGTTCTACCCTGCTACTCGAAGCCCTCAAGTACAAACTACCATGACCTTGCCCAATGCGGCATTGAATCCCGAAATGGACTGCCCAATGAGCCTAAAACTTCCAAAATCCTCCATGAGATCTCACCCAATGGAATGTGAAATTCCGTAATACATTATAACTTCGCCCAATAAGGCCAAGATTTCTGAATTGCATACTTGTGTTCTGGCCTAATAAACCCGGAGTCTCCGAAATCGGTATGTTTGATTTTGCCCCATTAAGCTAGATTCTCTGAAAAATCTTGCTCAATAAACACCAAATTTCCGAAATGCTTGCAATTTGCTCAATGAGAGCCGCAAGTCTTAAAATGGTCAAGTGTTTGCCCAATCAACCCAAAAATTCTGAATTGGTTGAGAATCTTGCCCAATAGAGCTTGTATTTTTGAAAATGTTGGTATGTTTATTCTTGCCCAATGGGCATGAGAATTCCGAAAATGCATAAGGATCTTGCACCCCGGAGTCAAAAAATTCCGAAAATCTGTGTGTATTCAGCCCTTGAAGCATGTATTCCTATTGGATATGACAAGATCAATAATATGAAAAGAAAAGGAGATTTGATGAGAACTATCAAAGGGAGAGATGATCTGAAAGGAACTTGAGAACTGAAAAGGTTATATCTATAGAATGACAAAGCTGTATTTTATAATGCTGTTTTAGTAACGTAGTGATTAAACATATTAAGCTAGGGAGAGCTTACACTACATAGCATTTGATCACAGAGTTGTAGAAAACATGTTTGGTATGTGTATGGTACATTTCATATTACTTGAGTTGCCATCAATGCCAAAGGGAGAGATTGATGAACTACAACTGATTTGAAAACTGAATGAAGAATCTGTAATTTGAGATTACTGAGGAGTTGATGATTAGATAATGCAAGATGATTAAATCAGTATTATGTTGTCATTGATGTCAACTAGCTTGATAGTACTTATCTTGTAAGTTACTATACTGACACATCTGAAGGAAGGTGAAAGAGATGAAGAACAGAAATATCTACATGAGGAAGATGTATATGACAGATGAGAGAAAGGGATACACTGAGTAACTTGTTGATGAGTCGATGACTTGATGGAATTGACTTTATTATGTTGCATTCATCTATGATGAAGAATAGAGCTGAAAGACACAAAGTAGTGTTGTTGGTAAATAAAACATTTCAGTATACACCGACGAAGTATAGTGTATATCGACGAGGGCAGTATTAACTGAGCTTGTGTTCACCGACGCATTTCTTTGTTAATCGAGCAAAACAGAAAGGAATTAAATGATCAGTTTAGCCGATAAAGTGATGAGCTGTAAAGTGTATGAAATCGAGGTAACAGATAATGTTTGTTATGGAGATCGACGGCTAACATAAATCAATGAAGATCTAATGGAGCAGATTGAAACGTGTTACTGACACATCAGCCGAAGGAGCTTAAAGCGACAAAATCTAAGAATGAGATTAAGCGGCAAAATCTAATGGAGGAAAAGAAAACGATTTACTCGTCTATATAAGAGAGATTGGTTTCATTATGAAACGTATGCCGGAAGAAGAAGATACTGCAGAACAATCGCGTGGAGAAGTTTTTCTGATCATACTGGTTAATAAGAACCGAGCTGCAGAACAGTTACCTAGCTACAAAGAGTTATTACCGACGGACGGTAAGTTGATATAGTATTGAATCTGAAGTGATATATTGGTCAGAAATATTTGAATGAGCTGAACATTGATCTGTAAACTGCAAATTGAAGTTGTATTTTGGCAAATCACCTACTGTTACATATTTAACCATTGTACACAGCCAAATCTCTTAATCGAGTGGACTATGAAAGTCTTTTGATGTCACATTCATAGAGTGAACATTGTTATCCTGTCAACCCCAGAGTGACTGCTGGTTGGACGATAACTTCTGGTCTAAAATCCTCTAACAAGGTCACACCTGACAGTGTGTTTGTAAACCTTTAACAGGGTTGGGTCTTCACCGACCTCACTTCAGAAGAGTGAACAATTTTGGGTTGCCGGTCCCAGGTGGTTTTTCCCTTTATAGGGTTTCCACATTAAATCTCGTGTTATGTGTTGATTGTGATATTTGTCTGTGATCATACTTTGCATATTACATGTTAGATTTAATCGGTAATTATTATAGAGGTTAGATTGTCAATCGGTAAATACATAGACAGTGGAAGTATTTTATGTTTACTGACTTGCAGAAGTAGTAGAATTGTTTTGGATTATACATTTTGATTTGGGACATTGGATAACTAATTCACCCCCCCTCTCAGTTATTCTAACAAAAGGATCTGGCCCAATGCTTGATGAAGTTCCAAAATGATTGATGATTTTGCCCAATCTCAAGTTGAGAGTTCCAAAAGAGCTTATGATCTTACCCAATACAAGTTTGCGTTCAGAAATGGATATGTTTGATTTCATCCCATAAGGCCAAAAGTTTCGAAAATTGCATGGTAAATATTGCCCTATGAGAGTTCATAATCTGAAAATCTTCAAGAAGTCTGTTTGTTTTTGCCCTATGGATGGTGAAATTCCGAATTACAACGATGAAGTTTGGCCCAATCAAGTTGGGAATTCTGAAAATCTTGTGATTTTGCCCAATGGGGATACAATTTCCGAAAAATGGCTAGAGGTTTGTTCAATTACCTTGTGATTTCCAAAATTGTCTATTTGGCTTTCAAAATTCTTATTGGACAATCATTTGCATAAGTTGGCCTTGAGGAGGAGTTGATTATTCATGAGCATAAGATGAAGTTTTATTGATAGGGCCATGAATTTAAGCCAGGTCAGCTGATATTAGAAGGTAAAAAGGAAGAAAGTTTCAAAACATTTATTTCCCTCAAAGAGAGTTGGCCCACGTAGAAGGGGTATGTCCCTTGGTTTAGCTGCCTATATAAGAAAGGAAGGGACATCATTTCAAATCACAAAACAATCACAAAGCAGGTAATTGGAATTACAAGCAGAGCAGATCAGAATCAATTAGCCAGTGAATTTCATAGCAACAGACCAAGTTTGAAGAAGGTGTTGAAGAATAGTAGAAATCAGACCTCAAGCATCATCCTATTTCTTCAAAACATTGCTGGGAACCTCATAGCTTCCAAAGAAATCAGAGGCTAGGTGGTGCGAATTACAGATCTGGGCATAAAAAATCAAAATTTAGAGCCCAGATCATACAAGGATTTAGACATTAATGCCCAGATCTGGACATCAGCCTGTAAGGTAAGTGGTTGACAATTAAGGGGGTTGTCATCTCTTGAGCAATTTGAATTTGATGGGTTGTTAGTTGAACTTAATGGTGAAACATACATTCATGCATTGTCATTTGGTTCCTCATTTGCACTAGGGGAGAAAAAATTGAAATCAGATTTTAAGATGAAATGAGAAAGTTCATATTTTCTTAGGCAAGTTAATGGAAGTTGTTCATAAGGAAGGTAGAGATATTTTATTTCTTGGCGATATTTTTTTTTATTAGATCATACTTGTTAACCTTTTCGCTCTGCTTGGCTGTTGAACCTCTCTGCCTTTCACGTCTTGTGACCGTAGCTTCTCTCAGAAGATATCTCTCTCTTGCTCTGAATATTCAACAACACTTCTTTTGTGTCCTATGACCTGTATTTATAAGAAATTAATCTTAATAAAAACTCAACTCATAGTACTGCCAAGCTGTAATCTCACCCATAAATCATGCAGCAAAAAGCTTTGCAAAATGATCGAGTTTACTTTCAAACATTCGCGTAGAAATAAAACTAACTCCTGTCAAAAAGCCAACTCCAGTTTTAAACAGTGAATGCTCCATATAATCCAGTTTTAACTGAAACAACTCCGCATAATCCGGTGTGGATTATCATGTAGTTGACTGGTATAGATCTTGTACCCGGTTGTTCATACATCCCCTGTATGTTTTATAAGACCGGTTGTAGACACTCTGTTTGGTCTACCGGTACATATTCTTTGTTAGGTCTACCGGTGCCTAATAAGGAGTATGAGTGGTCTATCGGTTTACCGGTGGGTTTGATGTTTGCTTTAAACTTATCCAATGACAGCTCAAATATGTCAACAATCTTCCCCTTTGGCGTTGGTGGCAAAACATCACTTTTCATTCCCTGTCATGTAGACTTCCCCTATGCTTGTGCTTGTGCTCTGTAGCTGAATCTACCCTGTATTCTGACCTTCTCTACCTGATCTTCTTCCAGTTCTCCATCTTCATCTTCTTCCCCTTTTTGCCTCCATAGGACAAAGGGTTTATATCTATAACTTTGCGAAGATATCCTTGTAAATGTTCTTTGCTGCTTGAAGAAAAGGATTCCATTGACCGGTGACATGTTCCACATTTTTCTGTGCTGCTTGCAGCGATACAATTATATTCTCCATGTCTTCTACAGTTTGGTAGTCCGGTTCCTTGATCAGGGTTTCGGCCTCTGTTGTAGTCCGTTGCATTAGATCAAATGTTGGAGCAAGAAATAATTGGAATCCAATGAGATCTTGGTTTCTCTTAGTTCTCTCTTTAGATGCCTTTCTCAGAATGAGAGCTAGGCTTGTCATTTCCCTACTGAAATCTGTTGCAGATGTTTTCTTTACATCAAATTGGGAAGAAAGAACTCTTATATCTTCTAAAGTCTTAGATGACTTCTCTGTGATATCTTGAACAAAAATATTGAAATTTGAAGTCCTTGTCATTAGACTTCCTGCAACTTGTAGCTGTTGTTGGAGTACCTTTGTGTTTGTAGATACTGTTACTTTTATCTCTTCAACCTGTTTATGGAGAATTTCTATTCTCTTCTTCTCATAATGATCAATGGCAACTGTTTCTGGATCAGTGACATCTTCTGCCAGAATCTCCAATTGATCAATAACAGGTTCTTCTTCATCAATATCTGCATCCGGTACAAAGTTGTACAAGATGTTCCTTACACTAGTGAGGACCATGTCTCGCTTCCTCTTTGTGAGCTCCTTTAGTTGCCTAGTTTACATCTTGCTTATGTCAACCACAGTTTCACTAACTTTGCTCTTCTTGGCTTCAGTCCTTGTTGCAAAAGTTAGTTTCCTCTTAGAGGAGGATGAGCTTGGAACATCGACCTGTTCGTTTTGCTTTGGTTCCTGTACCGGTTGATCTTCTGCGGGCTTTTCTTGTCTAGTATGTACAGGTACCTCTTGTTCCTGCTTTTCTTGTTCTTGGTGTTCTTCCTCAGGCTGTTCGTGTTGTGGTGCTTCGTCTTGCTGTACTTCCCCTTCCAGTAGTACTTCTTCTGGTAGGACCTCTTCGTCAATATAGTCCTCTTCTTTTGGGCGTGCTTCTTGTTGTTGTTGAACTTGTTCTTCAAGTGGAGCTTGTTCTCCCAGATTTAGTTGTTCACTAGTTGTGAACGTCTCTATTGGAACTTCTCGTTGCTCACCGGTTGGTTCATGAGCAGTGAATTGAACTGGTGGATCCTGTACTATCTTAGGTTCTTCCTCTGGACCTGTTGCCTTGAGAACACTAAAGTCATATTGTTGCCAGAAATCTAGTGTCTCTTGATAGATTTCCTTTTCATAACCATTTACTATCTTGGCTACTCTATTCCTTGTATCCAAGTTCATTGATACTTCCTCCATCAGAAGTTTAATAGTATCTTCATTGAGACCAGGTTTTACCTGTAACAACGTCTCCTTAATAATTCTGTTGTTGGAGCCTAGACCGGTTCTCCATTTAGTCATGAGTCTCGTATTGAGTCTAGGAGGAAATTTAGACCTATAGTCTCTTGGACTTCTGTTGAAATCTAGCAAGGTTTCCAACAGAGCCACTTCTATCTTTTGTTTATCTTCCTCTCCTAACACACTAAACCATTTAGCTGGATTGGCTACTTCACCAAAATCCATGACTTCATCTACAATTTCATCAACGGTCAGTGTACGAGCCTTACCTTTTTTTGGAGACACCAATATGGTTGGTGGAGCCAGATCGCCACCTTTGTTGTCAGTGATATCGACGATGACCGGTTCAGTCGATACCTTTGCTTTGACTCGAGCCTCGGCTACCAGAATTCCCTTTCCTTTATTGGTATCTTTGACCAGTGGCTCAGTGTTCTTCTAGCATGCTTCTTCTGCTTGTTGTTGGGTTTGAAGAAGCTTTGTCCATGTTGCAACACCTTCTTCATGCACCTTGTCAACTTCTCCAGCAAGCATTTGACTTATCTTCTTTCTTATCAAGAAATTTTGCTTGTGCAATTCTGCTTGATGAGTTGCCCATCCAGAGTTAAATGATTCTGAACTTCAAGTAGAGCTCTAACTCTTAGCTCCTTTTCTCTTTCCATTGAAGCTTTCCATCTTGCTTTAATAATCTCTTGAAGATCGTCAGGAATTGTTTTATGAAGTTCAGTAGGAGTAAGATTGAACTTATGAATACAATATACCATAGCTTCTTCTATTTTTCTCCTATCTTCTTCATTAGCCAGATCATACCTTCTTCCGACTGAAGCCATACCACCTGTATTCTTTAACCTTGACACAAATTCATCAATTGTAGGTTTCCTTCCTCTCGGTGCATCCTCCTTCACCGGTTTAGTAGATTTTCTTCTACAAAGAAGAAGAGTTGTGTCTTCAGTCTCTGTTTCCTTCTCTTCTTCCCCTTGAGCGCTGGGCGCTTGTTGTGCTCTCTTCCTTTGAACTTTGGGTAGATCTGCTGCCGGTTTCTTCTTCGGTGTGGGAGACCTTTTTACATAGACCTTTTTTGGTTCTTTAATTGATAACTTTTTCTTCAGATTCTCCTGAATTTCTTCAAAGGTCCCAAACCGGTAGGCTGCCAGATCAAGATCACTCTCTTGTAAGGCATCTACATATGCCTTGGCTGTCTTTGTTGATATGTCATACCCCAGTTCAGGTGCATACTCGGTTCTTGGTTCCACAGCCTGAATGATGAGTGATCGGTAGAGACTAGGAAACACACCTCATCTTTGTAAGAGTCAACAATAGTTGAGGGAATCCTTTCCTTGGCATGCATCCTTAGCTGGAATGCCTCAAAATAGTCAGTCATGACTTGACTAAATTGGTTTCCCAGTTTGTTGGCCATGTCACTGATTTGAATCATCATTGGTCTATCGGTTTCCCATGTCACCTTGCCTATTCCTGGAAAGTAATTCGAATAATAAATTCTTTAAATTCTCAAAAACCTGCCCTCGAAGCATGGCGCAAAGATCCTACTGTGCATTGTCATGCATGATCTGGTGAGCGGCGTGAATGGCTCCTCCCGACACACTGTTGATATTGCTCGATTGATAGATTTTATAACCTATCACTGCAGACGCAAACCAAATTCCGTCATGTTCAATATCATTAAAGGTCATCAGCTGACTGTCAGATTTAGATTTTGTCAATCTTGCAACGACGTTCGAAATGGTTCTTAGGGTAAGGGCTTCCCCTTTGTTGTTGTACCCGGTCACTCTATGCAGATCCTCCTTGGTGATTTGAGTGCATGCTCCTTTCGCAACATAGAAACCAGGTTCATGCACACGATTGAGAACTAGTCGTATCCAATTCGGTCGAAACACGGTTGGATAGCAAACTCCATTTATCAACCCTGAGGATACCAGCTTTGCGTATTTATCCTGAAGCTTTCCGTCTTAGCACAGTGAGAGGTACTCGCTCTGGATGAAAGTTTCACCCAATTCTTTTTGTTTAGCATGTATAAAAGCTGTGACATCTTTAGTCATCAGAACTCCAGCAGGCACTGATGACAGTGCTTCAGACATGTCACTTTCCCTATTTTGTACTGCCATGATATTGTAAATAGGTCAGTCGAATTGATTCCCTTGGATCAACTTGGCGACAGATGATGATGATGCCATTGTTGACAGTCCCAACCGGTGCTGAGAGGGGAGGGGTGAATTAGCACCTATAAAACTTCTTTGCAAGTAAATCTGATGAAGTATACTTATAACTGTAAGCTAAATAGATTCAAACATAAAATAACATCAAGCAATCAATCACACAATGACACTAGATTTATCACGTGGAAACCCAAATTAGGTGAAAACCACAGTGTGAGGAGACCTCACAAATTCTGCACTTTTTTGAAGTGCACCCTATTAGGAGCCTTCCCCGTTAAAGGATTACAACACACTGTTAGATGCGACCCGGTTAAGGGATTTGATACAATAAGGACGGTTAGTGCCTGTTTGGTTAGAGGACTTAGAACACCTGAAAAGATGTCATTCGGTTAAGGGATTTAATACAAAGGACTTGCTAAAGTCCACCCAAAATATTGGGATTTAACTATTGTAATTATTAGAAAACAATAGAGGGTTTTGACCTTTTACAAATGGCTTTGCATAGCCTGATAAGATCTCTGTTGTACTCAATTGAGAAACATCACCGGTCACCGCTGGTGTGTTCTCCTTTTCTGTTGTGCTTCTCTGCACACTCTTCTCTCTCTTCTTCTCTTTTCTATTCACCCTAGCTTCTTTGGCATACAGGTTCACTCTTTTCTTTGGCATAATGAGGGCAAACTATATTCTTAACAGGTAGAAGAATATAGAGTCCTTGCCCTAATTGCGCCTTTCATGCATGACCTAATTATAGATCTCCTTCGGATACATCACTCAGTGGAGTATTAGTTCATTGATGAAACATCCGATGCATGCGCTTGCTTTATCTGCTTTATGAAGAAAACAATAGATGCGTGTCAAGCACCATTCCTTTGCATGAGATAATTCCATGTTTTAAAGCCACAAACTCCGGCTTTAAAACCTTCAAACGCACTTTGCACTGATAATCATGTTAACTTAAAGTCTTCCGGATTTAGTGCAGTAAATTCCGGTCAAGGAGTTTGTTTAACAGATAGTTGACTATGACTTTCCCGTTTTTTCTTACAATAACGAAGTCTTCACTTGATCGATTAAGATCCTTGTGTTGTGAACAGGTAAGAGCTTTAACCTGTCACCATTCCTTCCTCTTCTTACCGATTGCACCCTTTCCTCGGTTGCAAAGTTGACACCGGTTGTATCCGTTCCTCGATTGAATTCTTCCCTTGGTTGTATCCTCTCCTCGGTTACAGATGCACTCTGCTTAGTGACCGGTTGCTCTTGATGAGCAGGTATAGTCTTTTCTTTCTTGCGTAGTGTCATCAGTTGCCAAACCAGTCTCTTTACATAGCGATCCATTATTGGTGTTCTCCTTAGATCTTTAGACCTTAGATTGAGATGTCAAACACCTCTTTCCTCTTTCCTCTTTTGCCAATCAATGACAATACTTAATTGCCATGTACCGGTAGTAAGCTTATCGGTTACCATCTCTTAATGCCAACAATCTCCCCCTTTGGCATTGATGGAAAAACCTTAATAGGCAATCATGTCACCTGTCCTATGTGCTTGTATCGCTGTGCACTGCCACTGCCGGTCATCTACCGGTTTATTGCCAAACTCTCCCCCTTTTGACAATAATGCCAAAGGCTAGTCAGAGAGACTACCTTTATCAAATCTGCTCCCCCTTCGAGCAACAGTCCTTTTCATCAGTCCGGATAAGATGAGGTTAAATCCTGTGTTGAGGCATAATGGACTAATGGACGCTTTTGCAAGTTTACTGAAGATTAGGGAGGGGTATTGCCCCTAGTTTACCTCTGAGATACTCAAAAATACTCTTTGGTAATGACTTTGTGAAGATATCAACAATCTGTTTTTTTGTTGGAACATACTCTGTTGGCATTATAACCGGTAAGCTTGCTACCGGTACTAGTGTTGTCATTGGTTGGCAAAAAGAGTATAGAGACTTGTCATTTCTATAAAGTCTACTGAACCAAGGAGATCTAGATGAAAGAGGGATGGTTTGGCCGATGTTGTCAATATACAAGACAGTTGTGACTGAATGCTAACACCACCGGTCACTATACAAAGCCTTAGCCACCGGGCAATGTACACTGTAAAGGAAAAGAGGATCCCAACATCAATTGAGGATCGTGCTACAACCGGTGTAGACAAGTACAGATAAAGCAATAGCTAATTGGTGTCAACATTACAATTGAGGATGGTGCAACCGGTAAGCCAAGCAAGGGACATCAAACCGAGGATGGTGCGACAGGTAAGCCAAGTGAGGGACAGGAACAGGGACTCTTACCTGTTCACAGCATGAAGAACTGAACTCACCATAACCGGTATGTATATTAATGACTCTGGTCTTGAACCGAGGAAGTCATAGTCAGACTAACTGTCCCAACTAACTCTTTAACTGAGATTTTCTGGTCTAAATCCGAAAGTATTTGAGTTAAACTAGCGATCTGTTTGAAGCAAGTCTGGAGGTTTTTAAAGCCGAGTTTTGTGGCTTTAAAACTGGAAGTTGCCTTCATATTCTTCTGAAGTTGAAGTTGCCTTTAAAACTGGAAGTTGCCTTCTTTTGACCCTATATATTCTTCTGTTCAAGGCAAATAGAAGTTGCCTTCATTCTGCCAGAGAAAAGAGTGAACCTGAAAAGCTTAGAAGAAACTAGGGTAAATCAGAAAGAGAAGTAGAGAAAGAAGTGTGTGCAGAGAAGCACAACAGTAGTGGATAACTCACTTGTTGCGACCGGTGACGATTCTCAGCTAAGCACAAATAGAGATCTTATCAGGCTATGCAAAGCCAAATTGTAAAAGGTCAATCTCTATTGTTTTCTAGCAACTACAATAGTTAAATCCCAGTGTATGGGTGGACTTTAATAGGTCCCTTGTATCAAATCCCTTAACCGGGTGGCATCTTGTAAGGTGCTCAAAGTCCTCTAACAAGACAAGCACTAACCGGCCTTATTGTAATAAATCCTTTGACCGGGTTGCATCTAACAAGTGCGTTTTTATCCTTTAACCAGGAAGGTTCTTAACAGGGCGTACTCCAGAAGAGTACAAAATTTGTGAGGTCTCCTCACACCGTGGTTTTCACCCTAATTGGGTTTCCTCGTGATAAATCTGGTGTCATTGTGTGATTGTTTACTTACTGTTATTATTTGCTTAAATCTGCTTGCTTTTCTGCTGTAAGTTTACTTCATCGGATTAAAGAGAAAAAGTTTAAGAGGTGCTGATTCACCCCTCCCCTCTCACCATCGGTTGGGACTGTCAATTGGTATCAGAGCCAAGTCTTGTTTTCTTTACCGCTTAATCAACATAAAGAAAAAGTCAAGATGATGAGAAAGGAAGGACCAAAGTTTTCAAAGGAAAACTTTACTTTGTGGTGTAGCCGAATGGAGCTATACATGAAGACCACCGGAGATCAGTACTGGAATCATGTTACCACTGATTACAGCGAACCCGTTGGCACTTTGACACCTGATGAACTGAAGATCAAAACCGAGCACACGGCTTCTATGGATATGATAGCTAGCACGCTACTTGATCATGTCTACGCTGAGATCGAACATCTTGATTCTGCTTTCAAGATGTTGGGCAAGTTGCAAACGGTTTATGGAGGAGATCCAAATGCTTAAAGAGCCAAGGTCGAAAGCCTCAGAGGAAAATATGATGACATGAGGATGAATGAAGGAGAAAACATCGAGCAATATAGCAACCAGATCAAAGAGGTGATCAACTCCATTAGAAGCGCTGGAGGAAAGCTCTCAGGCCTTAGTACGCTATCAAGATCTCTACCATTCAAGAGCTCAGATCGATGACCAAAGATCAAGTCACCCTAGACTCCCTAATCGGTAAGCTGGCTGCTTTCGAATTAAGTAATTTTGATAATAGCTTATCCGTTCAGGAAGCAGCGTTTAAGTCTTCTGTCAATGTCTCTTCCACCAAAAAGGGAAGAGAAACCGGTAATTGCTCTACCGGAAAGATTGGAACTTTGTTGAGAATCTGCTCTCAGAGGAGATGGAGCAAGATGAGTTCGAAGCACTTATCGCTAGGAGATTCCCCAGAGGAAAAGGGAAGTACAAAAGAAAACTCCCCTTGAAATGCTTCTCCTGCAACAAGATAGGACATATTGTTGCAAGGTGTCCTGATAATGAATCTAAAGATAAAAGAGACCGGCTCAAGAGCAAAGCAAAGAAGGAATGCTATCTTGCAGAGGAAGGAGTTACTGACAATGAGTCTGAAGACTCAGAGGATCCAGAAATTGCATTTGTTGCAATAAAGGAGGAGAATCCATTTGTAAATGAAGTTGCACTCATATCCAGATCTCATCAGCATGATGACTGGATCATTGATAGTGGATGCACTCACCACATGATCGGTGACAAGGACAAGTTCATTAACTTGGAGCTCACCGACAACAGATCAGTTACCTTTGGAAACAATGCCGCTTGTGCCATCAAAGTTAAAGGTTCTATTGCTCTCAGCAACAAAGCTGTCTATGAAGATGTGTACTGGGTTGAAGGACTCAAGTACAATTTAACGAGTGTTGCACAACTGAATAACAAAGGGTTCCTGTTGGAATTCAGACAAGGTTCTTGTATAGTGAAGAATCAATTTGGAACTCATGTTGCAACCGATAGACAAAGCAAAGGTAATCTGTTCTACCTAGACTCAATGGAAGGAGCTTGTCTCATAGCCTTAGTCATAGGAGAATCAAGCAAAATCTGTCTTATGAGCAAAGAAGACAACAACTGGTTATGGCACAAGAGGCTCTGCCACATAAACTTTGACAGTATTGTCAAAGTACGCAAAAAGAAAACAGTAAGAGGACTTCCTGAGATTACAAAGCCCATCAAGGGTGTTTGTAAAGATTGTCAGTTAGGAAAGCTGACCGGAACATCTTTCAACAATAAGTCCTCTGCTGAGAATGTTCTAGACCTTGTGCACACTGATCTATGTGGACAAAGAGAACAAAGAGCTACCATGGAGACCGGTACTTTATGCTCTTTGTAGACGACTTCTCCAGGATGATGTGGACAATCTTTCTCAAGGAGAAATCAGAAGCTTTCCATATGTTCAAAATCTACAAAGCTAGAGTGGAAAAAGAAACCGGTAAAAGCTTGAAGTGTCTGAGATTAGACAGAGGAGGTGAATATACCTCTCAAGTGTTCACTCACTACTGTGAGGAACATGGAATAAAAAGATAACTATCTGCACCAAGGACTTCGCAGCAAAATGGAGTAGTAGAAAGAAAGAACAAGACTTTGATCGATTGTGCTAGAACCCTGTTGATCCAGAAGGATCTCCCTCATCACTTCTGGAGAGAAGCTGTCAATATTGCTGTCTACACACTCAACTGAGTTCAAGTCAAAAAGGGAACCGGTAAGACTCCTTTTGAACTATGGTTTAAGCATACTCCTAGTGTAGGCTACTTCAAAATCATTGGTAGTAAATGTTACATCAAAAGAGATATGTATTCTGGGAAGTTTGATCCCAAGAGTGATGAAGGAACATTTTTGGGTTACTCTACCAAAAGTAAGGCCTATCGGTGTCTGAACAAGAGAACATGCAAGATAATTGAAAGCATCAATGTAAAAGTTGATGAATCTTCAGAACTGGATAAGAAGACCGGTCATGATGATCATGACAGTCTTGAAGGTCTAAATGAAGGAAATGCCTTTGAGTTCAATGAAGCAGCTATTGAAGACGAAGAACACCATGTGAACAGACACCCGGTTTAGGAAATTGCACCTGGAGCACAGGATGGTCAACAAGATGTTTAGAATCATGGTGAAGAAATTGCTCAACCGGAAGAGCCTGATCAGGAACAACGCCCGGTTCTCCCAAGGTATGTCACATATCACTCTATTGATAACATTATTGGTGACAAACATGCTAATGTTTTGATCAAGAAAAAGGCCAAAGAGAATATCTGTTTACTTTCCTGTATAGAGCCCAAAACAATAAGGGAAGCTCTAGAAGATGAAAACTGGGTCAAGGCCATGGAGGAAGAGATTGAGCAAATTGAAAAGAATGGTACATGGGAGCTTGTGCCAAGACCAAAGGACAAAAATGTTATAGGAACCAAGTGGGTCTACAGGAACAAGTTGAATGAGGATGGAAAAGTAAGAAGAAATAAGGCAAGATTGGTTTGCAAAGGATACGCCCAGGAAGCTGGACTGGATTATGGAGAAACCTTTGCACCAGTAGCAAGACTGGAAGGAGTGATAATTCTTCTCGCCTATGCTGGTCACAAAGAATTCAAAGTATACCAGATGGATGTTAAGTCTGCGTTCCTAAATGGAATATTGGAGGAAGAAGTCTACATTGAACAATCGGAAGGCTTCACACTTGCACATAAGGATGGAATGGTCTGTAAACTGAAGAAATCTCTCTATGGGCTTAAGCAAGCTCCAAGGGCTTGGTATGAGAGGTTGCATTCATACCTTCTAACCATAGGATACACAAGAACCGGGGACAACAACAATATGTATCTCAAGACCGGAAAAGATGGAAATTTGATTGCTGAAATCTTCGTGGATGATATCATCTTTGGAGAAGATGACAAGATGAGCAAAGCCTTCGCTGAGGAGAAGAAGAAAGAATTTGAGATGTCTATGATAGGCACAATAAAATTCTTCATTGGACTACACGTCCATCAGTTGAAAGAAGGAATTTTTATTTCTCAGTCCAAGTATATCAAAGAAATTCTTAAGACCTTTGGACTTGATGATTCTAAACCGGTTGGGACCCCAATGATAACTAATCTCAAGTTATCAAAGGAGGATGATGCTAAAGAAGTAAATGAAACAATGTATCGGTCCATGATAGGTAAACTGCAGTATGCTGTTCACAGTAGACCGGACATTGCACATGCAGTTCGCATAGTGGCAAGATTCTCTGCAAACCCCAAAGAGGCACATCTAATAGCAGTAAAGAGAATCTTCAGATATCTAAGGGGAATTGAGGATTATGGATTATGGTTTCCTCACAAGGGAGGATTCGAAGTAAAAGTATACACCGATTCAGATTGGGCTGGAAACATGGATGACAGAAAGAGCACAAGTGGTGGTGCATTCTTTCTCGGTGGAAGAATTGTTTCGTGGACAAGCAAGAAACAGAATTGTATATCCCAATCTACTATAGAGGCCGAATATGTTGCTGCAACAATCAATTGCACACAGGTGATCTGGATTAAACAACTATTGGAAGGAATTAAAGAACAAATACCTGAACCGATAGCTACCTATTGTGATAGCACCAGTGCAATTAACATATCCAAGAACCCTGTTATGCACTCCAAGACAAAGCACATTGCTATCAAGTATCACTACTTGAGAGAGCTGGTACAAGACAAGGAGGTGAGACTGGAGTATGTTCCCACCAAGGAACAAATTCCTGATATCTTCACAAAGTCATTACCAAAGAGTACTTTTGAGTATCTCAGAGGTAAACTAGGGGTGATACCCCTTCATGATCTTTAGTAAACCTGTAAAGGTGGTCATCAGTTCATTGTGCTTCAACAAACGGTTACACCTCATTTTTTCTGGACAGATGAAAAAGGAATGCTGCTCATAGGGGGAGCAGATTAGACAAAGGTAGTCTCTCTAAGTAGCTTTTGGCATCACTCTCAAAAAGGGGGAGAGTTTGTGGCAATAACCGGGGACTGCAATAGTTGCAGTGGTACAGAGATACAAGCACAGTAAGGTGATTGCCCATCAAAGTTTTGCCATCAATGCCAAAGGGGGAGATTGTTGGCATTATAAACGGTAAACCTGCTACCGGTACTAGTGTTGTCATTGATTGGCAAAAAGAGTATAGAGACTTGTCATCTCTATAAAGTCTACTGAACCAAGGAGATCTATATGAAAGAGGGATGGTTTGGCCGATGTTGTCAATATACAAGACAATTGTGATTGAATGCTAACACCACTGGTCACTATACAAAGCCTTAGCCATCGGGCAATGTACATAGTAAAGGAAAAGAGGATCCCAGCATCAATTGAGGACCGTGCTACAACCAGTGTAGACAAGTAAAGATAAAGCAATAGCTAACCGGTGTCAACATTACAACCGAGGATGGTGCAATCGGTAAGCCAAGCAAGAGACAACAAACCGAGGATGGTGCGACCGGTAAGCCAAGTGAGGGATAGGAACAGGGACTCTTATCTGTTCATAGCATGAAGAACTGAACTCAACCATAACCGGTATATTAATGACGTCGGTCTTGAACCGAGGAAGTCATAGTCAGACTAACTATCCCAACTAACTTTTTGACTGAGATTTTCTGCTCTAAATCCGGAAGTCTTTGAGTTAAACTGGTGATCTGTTTGAAGCAAGTCTGGAGGTTTTTAAAGCAGAGTTTTGTGGCTTTAAAACTGGCGATCGGATTGAGGTAAGTCTGGAGGATTTAAAGCCAAGATCAGTGGCTTTAAAACAAAGCGTTATCTCTTATGAAGGAAAGTTGCTTGGCACACAACTACTGCTTTCTTCATTAGTTAGATAAAGCAAGGGGATGCATCAGATGTTTCCTTAGTAAACTGATACTCCACTGAGTAACGAATCCAATGAAGATCTGAAGTTAGGTCATGCTTAATGAGCACAATTAGGGCCAAGACCCTATATATTCTTCTGTTCAAGGCAAATAGAAGTTGCCTTCATTCTGCCAGAGAAAAGAGTGAACTTGAAAAGCTCAAAAGAAGCTAGGGTAAATCATAAAGAGAAGTAGAGAGAAGTGTGTGAAGAGAAGCACAATAGTAGTGGAGAACTCACATGTTGTGACTGGTGATGATTCTCAGCTAAGCACAAACAAAGATCTTATCAGGCTATGCAAAGCCAATTGTAAAAGATCAATCTCTATTATTTTCTAGCAACCACAATAGTTAAATCCTAGTGTTTGGGTGGACTCTAATAGGTCCCTTGTATCAAATCCCTTAGCCGGGTGGCATGTTGTAAGGTGCTCAAAGTCCTCTAACAAGGCAGGCACTAACCGGCCTTATTGTAATAAATCCCTTGACCGGGTCGCATCTAGCAAGTGCGTTTTTATGCTTTAACCAGGAAGGCTCTTAACAAGGTGTTGGTAAACAGATTGCTGTTTTGAATCTAAATCTCAAATGCCCAAATCTGTGAGAAACAATTTGATACCAACAATTGGATAATCTATCACTAGGTTGATAGATTTCCTCTGAATTGAAAGGTATAGGTCTCTTATGAATGATATTCAATGAATTTGTTTTATTCCTAAACTAACTAGGTACGTTCTTAACCTGAGAACGGAAGAGGAAAACCAAGCCAGCCCTAGACAGAACTAACTCAGGCAGTAAATTCAGTTCTAAACCTAGCCAACTCCAAGAATTCACATTTCCTATGACTCCCTGGCATTGGTAATGCAATACGAATGCTATTTATGCAAATGCAGTAAAATTGAAATGAAAATGAATGTTAAGTAATCCCAAATTCCGTAATAGGAATGTCTGCAAATACTACGATCTATAGCCCATCCAGTACTTAACACACGATGCAAGATAATGCCCAAAACTGAATACAACAATACTACGATTGATTATAAACAGAAAAGTAATAACCAAATGCTCCGATTCAGAATAAAACCCCTCTTTGTATTGAACACAACAGATAAGAATAATCTAATTTTATTTGTTCACAATCTCTGCTAAGTCTATTACAAAAACCTAGAACTCTCAACTCCAAATGCAAATGAAAATGAAATGCAGAAAAATAAATGCCCTCCCTTCTACTCCAGCAATTCCTACTCTTTTAGAAAAGAAGAACCCTTTTACAAGAAAAGCATTTACAATAAATAACATTCTCCAGCAACTGTTCGATTTCTCCTGGTAACTTTTCAGTTTCATAACTGATTCTTTCCTCGTTTTCTACTTGAACGTGAAGGAATAAAGTATTAAATTTTTTATTAGATTTCCAATCAACTTCCTCCTTTAAGACTTTCCAGATTCTCATAAAATTACTCATATCTCTTGATCTTCCAAAATTTTCGCAACTCATTACCCGTGATAATTGTTAATGAATGGGCATAATTATTTGACAAGTGTCATTATCCACATGACTATGTGTCAAATGCTTTCAATCTTCATATACTCTAATGATACTAATGAATTTCTACATTTTTAATTGTCTTTCTTTAGGCACACCATACCGGTTCCTTCAAAACATAATTCAATTTGACATTCTTACTATTCTGGATAGGCTCTTACACAGATGTGAATAAATTTTGAACCGGATACAAACTCTTTGATCACTTCGGTGAGGATGGCTGCAATTAGTCTAACACCAACATACTTGAATCTTAGCAAGATCCAACGGTTAGTTTGGAAGATAGAGCCCCCCCACTGAGACTGAATTTTTCAGAAACTTGTATTGCGAAGATCGTAGCGGAAAATGGATTTTCCGCTATGCATTTCTTACCATCTCACTTCTCCATTGTGGAAAATTGGAAAAGAGCTACTCCCGGCGGAAAATGACCATCTCACTTCTCCATTGTGGAAAATTGGAAAAGAGCTTCTCCCGGCGGAAAATGACCATCTCACTTCTCCATTGCGGAAAATTGGAAAAGAGCTTCTCTTGGCGGAAAATGACCATCTCACTTCTCCATTGCGAAAAATTCAATATGGAGTGCGAAAAGCGTAGCGGAAAATGAGTTTTCCACTACGCTCTTCTTTATGGCGGAAATCCCAAATTTGAGTGTGCTTTAGGAAATTTTGATTTTGAAACAATGAATATGAATTGGGACATATGAACTCTCACATCTGCATTAGAACTTTGATCTTCATCCTTCACAGAAACATTGTTAGGAGAAACATCTGAAACTCATTAGGGGGAATCTAATGAAAGACTTCAACTTTGAAAGTTTAAAATTGGGGGACTGGAAGTACGCCAACACTAACAGTGCGTTTTGATACTTTAACCAGGAAGGCTCCTAACAGGGCGTACTCCAGAAGAGTAGAAAATTTGTGAGGTCTCCTCACACCGTGATTTTCACCTTAATCGGGATAAATCTGGTGTCATTGTGTGATTGTTTGCTTACTATTATTATATGTTTGAATCTATCTGGCTCACAGTTATAAGTACACTTTACTAGAGTTAAGAGAAAAGTTTGAGGTACTTATTCACCCCTCCCCTCTCAGCACTAGTTGGGACTGTCATTCTCTCTCTTCTCTTTTCTATTCACCCTAGCTTCTTTAGCGTATAGGTTCACTTTTTTGTTTGGTAGAATGAGGGGAAACTATATGCTTAACAGGTAGAAGAATATATAGAGTCCTTGCCCTAATTGCGCCTTTCATGCATGACCTAATTACAGATCTCCTTCAGATACATCACTCAGTGGAGTATTAGTTCATTGAGGAAACATCCGATACATGCCCTTGCTTTATCTGCTTTATGAAGAAAACAATAGATGCATGTCAAGCACCATTCCTTGACATGAGATAACTCCATGTTTTAAAGCCAAAAACTCCGTTTTTAAAACCTTCAAACGCGCCTTGCACCGATCATGTTAACTTAAATTCTTCCGGATTTAGTGCAGTAAATCTCGGTCAAGGAGTTTGTTTAACAAATAGTTGACTATAACTTTCCCGGTTTTTCTTACCATAATGAAGTCTTCACTTGATTGGTTAAGATCCTTGTGTTGTGAACAGGTAAAAGCTTTAACCTGTCACCATTCCTTCCTCTTCTTACCGGTTGCACCCTTTCCTCGGTTGCGAAGTTGACACCGGTTGTATCCGTTCCTCGGTTGAATTCTTCCCTTGGTTGTATCCTCTCCTCGGTTGCCGATGCACTTTGCTTAGTGACCGGTTGCTCTTGATGAGCAGATATAGTCTTTTCTTTCTTGCATAGTGTCACCGGTTGCCAAACCAGTCTCTTTACATAGAGATCGATTATTGGTGTTCTTCTTAGATCTTTAGACCTTAGATTGAGATGTCAAACACCTCTTTCCTCTTTCCTCTTTTGCCAATCAATGACAATACTTAATTGCCATGTACCGGTAGTAAGCTTACCGGTGACCATCTCTTAATGCCAACAATTGCTATTAACCGGTTTACACAGAAAGTCGCTTGATCGCTCTTACAGAAATATCTTAACAATGACCGTGAATCAAAGCGCGAGAATATTACTCAAACATAAGAAATCATAAATCACAATTCGCAAAGTAAACTGAAATGAGTAATCCTCCTTCCTTTATATAGATTTAGGGTCTAACAGTAATTACCAAACGGTAACTATTTGTTAACATCTATAGCATTAATTATCTTACCTAATCTTTCTTTCCTTTTTCGACAACCGGTTTTTAAGCTTTTTACCTGTTGATCAAACCTCGGTTGAGATGACATCTCTTACTTGTCCGGTTTTACATACTGACTGAGTGAGTTTATTGCTCAGTAGTCGTACCGGGAATAGTAGACAGGCTACTGGTTCCCTCTAAGCCTTTTAGGCTCAGTTTGCTGAAGAGATGTCACCATCAGCTGACGATGACCTTCCCTTTGTCTTCTCCTCAACGGAGCTCTTTGATTCCTTCTTGAACCAAATTTTCTTGACTTCTTTCTCGATATCTTTTCCCTTGTCCTTTAGATTGGGAGACAAGGTCTTATTCACCAGTTTGACTGATCCTCTTGTTTTGTTCACTGGCCGGTTCCTACAATCTTTGGCCAGATGTCCAACTTTGTTGGAGGTGTAACAGACTATCCTGATTGCTTTCCATGGATTTACCCTTCTTTTCTTGGGTGAATGACACCAAGAGTCCTTATGGCTATGCATGCCACAATTAGCACAGTTGGTTGTGCTTTGGTTCTTATTCCTCTTAGGCAATATGGGTCTTGGTGGGGATCTGAATGCCATTGTTTTGTATCTGCATTCATTAGCCTTATGTCCAAACTTGTTGCATGCATAGCAATAGCCCTTGAAGCTTCCCATGCTTCCATTGGACACATTGGTGGGACGAGACCTACATTTAGAGGTCTTGTGGCCATACTTGTAACAGTTTTTGCAGTAACTGTTAGTAGGCTTTACCGGTGCATTTCTGCAGTCACTTGTTTTATATCTTGGTTTGCCACATTGATTGCAAGAAGTGTTGAAGGTCTTTTTACCCTTTTGTTCCAGCGGTTTCTTCTTTTCCTTGCTTTTCTTGACTCCAGATGACTCACCGATTTCCTTGGTGCTTTGACCGGTGAACCCAAGTCCTGTGGGATCTTTGTGCTTTCTTTGAACCTTCAGTTGTTCATCAAGCTTTACTGAGCTTTCATTGTATCTTCTAAGTGTTTCATTTCTTTCTTCAAGAGCTTTCATCTATTCCTTCAGTTGATACAACTCAATTGCTAGCCTCTTGAATGCATCATCTTTATCATGCCAATTCTTTTGCATGTTTGCATTTTCTTGAGTGACTATCTGCATGTCTTCTTGAAGTTGCAGAATGACAAGATCACTTTCTCTTACTGCTTCTTCTACCAGATTTCTTGCTCTCTTAGAGGCTGTTAGTGATTTCACTGCAGTGTTTCTTTCATCTTCAACTTTCCTCTTTTTCTCAATTAATTTAGTCATTCTTAGGGCATTATCTTCCTGCTCCCTTTTTAGGTTGGAGATCTGATCCGTTAGGATTTGATTCGTCTCCATAAGCTCAGAGATTGCCTCCTCAGCTTCATCTGATCCACTTTGCCCAGAGAGTTCCTCAATCGTTTCATTGCTCTCACTCAACTGTAGAGCCAACTCCTTTCTTTTAGCAAGGGATCTTCTTAGCCTATTCTGAAGAGAAGCAATATGTCATTGGCTTCCTCAAGCTGCTTCTGATATCTGTAACCCTCCATGATCTTTTACTCAAGCGGTTAAGCTTTATATCTTTGAGAACCAAAAGCTTTGATACCAATTGTTATTCCTAACCGGTTACTGAGAGGGGGGGTGAATCAGTAAATACTTATTTCTATCTCAATTAAACCTTGTATATATATTCTTTTAGTATAAACATAATATAATTAATCATTCATAAATTGAAATATAAATACTCAGATTAACACAACATATGTACGTGGAAACCCTCAGTTAGAAGGAAAAAATCACGTTGAGACAGAGCTCACAACTTCACTACTGCAGTAATAAAGATGTCCTGTGAAGAGCTTAAAAAACACTTGTAAGAGTGCTACTCGGTAAAGGGATTTGTTAGAAGACCTTTTAAGATCTTGACCCTGTTAGGAGTCGCCTTGCAAAAGGACTTTCAACACCAATTAAGATGCTACCCGGTTAACGGATTTATACAACGAACTTATCAGGGTTCACCCTGATAGAGAGATTTGAAAATGCTTTAACAATGTAAAAGCAATGATCTGAATTGACACTTCCTATCTGATTAGATCATACTGTTAACCTTTTCGCTCTGCTTGGCTGTTGAACCTCTCTGCCTTTCACCTCTTGTGACCGTCGCTTCTCTCAGAAGATATCTCTCTCCTGCTTTGAATATTCAACAACACTTCTTTTGTGTCCTATGACCTGTATTTATAAGAAATTAATTTTAATAAAAACTCAACTCATAGTACCACCAAGTTGTAAACTCACCCATAAATCATGTAGCAAAAAGCTTTGCAAAATGATCTTGAGTTTACCTTGAAACATCTGCTTAGAAATAAAACTAACTCCTGTCAAAAAGCTAACTCTAGTTCTAAACGGTGAATGCTCCGTATAATCCAGTTTTAACTGAAACAACTCCGCATAATCTAGTGTGGATTATCATGTAGTTGACCGGCATAGATGTTGTACCCGATTGTTCATACATCCCCTGTATGTTTTATAAGATTGGTTGTAGACACTCTATTTGGTCTACCGGTGCCTAATAAGGAGTAGAATTCAAAAGCAGAATTCAAAGTGGTGATTCTTGGACTTCTATTGTGGACTTTGAATGTAATATGTAAGCTGTATTTTAATATTAAAATGTATGTGACTATTAGTCTTCTTGTGCTGGTTATTCTTGATGCGATCTTTGTGACCACTTCAACATGCAAAATGAAACACTTGTATTCCAAGATGAAACACCAAATATCAAATCCTCTCTTGAATAAGGAAGCTTAGATGCTAAACAATGTATATGATTGTGTGATCTGCTATCAATTTAAGTTGTCATTAGTGTAAATTCACAAACACCATGCACTGGTAAAAGCTCACCGATCACTCACGTTACTTAGAAGACATCGGTAGACTAGAAACATAGTGTATGCACCGATAGACTGATCTAAGTACACAGTACTGGTCTCATAGTGCATACAGAGATGAACAGTGTATAGGATATACCGGTCTAATTGCATAAAGATCCAATCCGGATTTTGCGGATTAGTTTGAGTTAAAACCGGATTATACGGGACATCCACCGCTCAGAAGTGGAGTTAGCTTTTTAACAAAAGTTAGCTTTATTTCTACAGATGTTTTAAAGGTAAACTCCAGATCACAGCGCACAACTTTTTGTTAGTTGCATGATTTATTGTTGAGTTTACAGCCTGGCGGTTCTATGAGTTAAGAGTTTCATTAGGGTGAACTCTTGTATAAATACAGGTCATAGGATGCAAGAAGCAAGGTTGTTGAGAATTGTTGAGTAAACGGAGCAGTGAAGAGACAACTGCGTAGCAATCACAATCACCAGGGGTGAAAGGCAAAGAGGTAGAAAAGATTCAACAGCCAAGCAAACCGGGAAGAGATCAACAAGTATGATCTAATTAGACATTCAGTGTCATATGAGATCATTGCTTTTATAAGGTGTGAAAGAAAATTAAAATCCCTCTATCAGGGTGGACCTAATCAGTTCTTTGTAAAATCCCCTAACAAGGTAATATATTGTTGATGTTAAAAGTCCTTTAACCAGACAACTCCTAACATAGTTAAGATCTTAACCGATCTTCTACCAAATCCCTTAACTAGGTAGCACTCTAACAAGTGTTTTGTAAGCTCCTAACAGGGCGTCTTTATTCTGCAGTAGTGAAGTTGTGAGCTCTGTCTCACCGTGGTTTTTTCCTTCTAACCGAGGGTTTCCACGTATATATCTTGTGTTGATCTGTGTGTTTCTATATATGCTTATGAATGATTGTTTATATTCTGCTTAACAAGAAAGGATAATTGAACAAGTTTTGAATTATATTAGAAACAAGTATTTACTGATTCACCCCCCCTCTCAGCACAAAGATCACACTGGTCTTGGATTCATCGGTAAAGACACCAAAGAAACTGGTGAGTCTTCTGGAGCAAAGACAAGCAAGAAGGATAAGAAGAAGCCGCTGGCTCAAAAAGGTATGAAGACTTTTAACACCTCTTGCAATCATTGTGGGAAATCGAGTCATAGAACAAATAACTGCAGAAATACACCGGTAAAGCCTAACAACAGCTACTGCAAGAACTGTTGCAAGTTTGGCCACAAGACCAATGAATGCTGGTCCAGCCCCACATTGGTGTCCAGTGAAAGCAGGGGAAGCTTCAAGGGCTATTGCTATGCATGCAATAAATTTGGACACAAGGCTGAAGAATGCAGATCAAAGACAATGGCATTCAGATCCCCAAGACCGGTATTCACCAAGAGAAACAAGAACCGGAGCACAACCAACTGTACAAACTGTGGGATGCACAGTCACAATGACTCTTGGAGCAATTCACCCAACCCAAGAAGGGTGAACTCATGGAAGGCAACCGGGGTAGTTTGCTTTCATTGCAACAAAGTTGGACACCTAGCAAAAGACTGCAGGAACCGGTCCAAGAACATAAGGTAACAATCGGTCAAATCGGAAGAAAAGACATCATCTTCAAATGAGAAGATCAATAAAGAAGAGAAGACTAAAAAAACAGTCAGACAAATTTGGTTCAAAAAAGAATCAAAGAGCTCGCTGAGGAGAAAACAAAGGAAAGATCATCATCTGCTGATGGTGATATCTCTTCAGCAAACTGAGCCGTGAAGGCCTAGAGGGAACCACTAGATCATCTACCGTTCCCGGTAAGACTGGTGAGAATCAGACTCACTCAGTCTACAAGGATAACCGGACAGGTAAGAAGTAATCAACCGGGGTTTGCCAAACCGAAAAAGCCAGATCACCAGTTGGCAAAAATGGAAAGAAAAGTTAGGTAAGGCATTTATTACTGTAGCCATTTAACAAATAGTTACCGTTTGGTAATTACCGTTATGACCTAACCCTATAAAAGAAAGGAGGATTACTCATAAATTTTACTTTGCTTTCATTTTGATTAACGAATTCTTGTGCTAAGTAAAATTTTTGCGCTTTGATCACTGTGAGCTACTGTCTGCTATACCGATCAAGCGACCTTCTGTGGTAACCGATTATCAAGCTATGGCGTCATCATCCTCTACAGTGAAGTTGATCAAGGGAAATCAAGTGGATCGTCCTGCATATGATATTGCGGCGATTCAGAATCGAGCAACCGATATGGCTGGAGCCTTGTCAACAGTACCGGAGGGCGTCTTTATGACAGAAGACGTGACTGCATTTATCCATGCCAAGCAGGAAGAACTTGGTGAAACATACATTCAGGGCGAGTACCTCTCTTTGTGTGAGGACGAAAGACTGCAAGACCGATACTCGAAGCTGGTGTCGTCCAGTCTTATCAACGGAGTCACCTATCCGACCATCTTCCGGCCCGGCTAGATTCCATTGGTTCTTAGTCGAGTACACGATCCAGGGTTTTGGCTACAAAAGGGTGCAGTTATCGAAATAACCAAGGAGGCTTGTCATCATCAAACCGAGAACCAAGAGATGGCTCCAATTTCTGTCTCTGAACAACTGGTTGGACAGGATCTCGGGTAACTCTCTCAGCAAACCCAACCCAAAAATCCCTGTGGGGAAGCATTGTAGTCAAAATCTCTACAATCTTTCCCACCAAAACTTGAATACCACGAGAACCCCGGATGAGAGCACCCTCAAAAACTTTGAATGGTCCCTCCTGCAATTCCGGACTCTCAAGTAGATACTCCATAAATGACTCTGTGTAGTAGAAATTATATGAAGTATCAACCTGCTCCCTTGCAACCCACAACTGATCCCTTTGAAACTGTGGCACTACCAACTGTCTATTGCTATCAGCTGGATGAGATGAAGTAATAGATTTGCTTGTGGCATAAGGAAACAATAACCCATGTAAGCTTGTCTCCAAATCAGATGATACCCTGCCTAAGTCCTGTGATGAAGAGGGAGTAGTGTCAGGAACTGATACACTACTGTCACATCAGGACTCTCAATAACTTGTTCCGCATCATCTGTCAGTGTGCTAACTATTGGAGGACTTGATACAACAAGAAGCTCTCTACAGTCCTCCACTGATGTACACATCTCATCTGTAACTATTGCACTTGTATCAAGGATGGATGTAACTATGTCCTCAACGCATCCATCACTACAATTCGTGGATATCAACTCACCACCAACCACCACTATATGAAGCTGAACTGGATCTGTGATTGGCGTAGACTGTACTCTTTGCAACTCCACGGGCACCTCACTCAATTGTAGCTGCGACTTCTGGAGAGCCAATTGGGTGCTCTCCAACCCCTTAGAAGTCACCTCAAGTTCATGGGTGAGCTCAACCACCTCCTCCTCTTTCCCTAACAATGCCTTGTAACAAGAGCTACCCCACTCAAGAAGGTAATCCCTGTTAGCTACCAACTGTAAATAATTATTGTTCAAGATCCTGACAGCCTCTCGAAGTGAATGAATCTCTGCTAGGGAAAGACAACTACCACTGTGCTCATCTGACATAGGAGCACCCCAACCATATAAAGCCAACATCTGCTAGATAGCCTCATAATGCTCAAGAGCTGAAGATATATCACTATCACTCACCTTCAGTTGACTGGTCACATGATGTCTCCGCATACCTTGGCTCCTACGTAAGTTCCCTGACTCACTAGCTGCACTATGATAGGAAACCGTATCCTCACTGCTTATCACATGATCACTAACATCATGTGCGCTAACAATGTCGCACATGTCCATCAACGAGGTACTACTGGGTACCTCTGCAAGTATCTCATCTGAAGAAATGGAAGCCACAACTGTATCAAACTCCTTGCAAATCTTTGCTTTCTCAACTGTAAGTCCCTGTAAAACATGAGCTTGGGACCTATCATCATCCCATGACAACTCCGAGTCATCACTCAATGTCTGACATGATAATCCAGACTCGCTGCAGCATGAAACATCCTCTTACAAATCACCAGAGGTGCCCATAAATTGAAATTGTCCATTGACATTGTTGTGGTGGTGCTGTATATTTCCTATTTGCTTTTAAGTTATCAAACTAGCTAGTAGAGTTTTATTTCAGGTGTGGGGGACTACTTAAGGTCTGTTTATCATGGTTATATGAGGCTGGGAGGCTGCATTCTAGAGACATGGTTTGGAAATTTGATTTCTTTAATGACTTCATAGGACTCATATTTGTAATTGTATCTTGTGCTGATTCTTACAGGAAATATGATGTCTACTGCAGAAATGTAAGGAAGATTGAAAGCCTCTAACAAGTTTCTTAATCTGATTTTATGGCTTACATGGCCGTTTCTTTGCCATTGTGCTCTTTCAATGCAGGTTTGATTCTTACTATAATCCAAATCTTGCTCTATATGGGCAGAGTGCAATTTAGACTATAAATTTATTATTCATGGGCATACACTTAAAAAAGGTCTGTCTTTGCTGCAGATGGTATTTTGCAGCATAATGCACATCTGCCCCATTATTCAGGCTTAAAATTCCCAAGAAAAAAATCTGTTGTAAGTTCTATATCTTGGGAGATGCGAGTCACCA
Organism: Chamaecyparis obtusa; assembly: GCA_027943335.1. Lineage (NCBI taxonomy): Eukaryota > Viridiplantae > Streptophyta > Pinopsida > Cupressales > Cupressaceae > Chamaecyparis > Chamaecyparis obtusa. The sequence goes on from BSBK01000854.1 coordinate 37,069, forward strand.
TAAATTTGAAATGGTTCCTTCAGCTTCTTTTTAATATATATTTATACTTTTAATTAGATTTTGCATTGAAACTTGCAGGACAATATCAGATTTTTGTCACCTTTTAAAATCCCAGGGAGTTCATTTCAAGGACAAAATCTTTATCCCTTGAGAGAGAAGAGCATCCTGATTGTGTCAGCAGGGTGGAGCCTGGGAGATCAGGATATAGATAGTCCTGATGAGTGCCCACCATATGATTCTTATATAGACTCTAATACTGGGGAAGTAGTCCCAACAAGGGGGGCTCGACCAAGTATACCTGATAGGGATTTCTGGTCTGGAGACACAACTATCCGTGCACGGCGTGGACGAACTCCTTTGGCTTCAGACAAGTCTGTAAACACATTAAAACCATCCAATGGTCAAAATCCTGGAAGCAAGAGGAAGAAGTCTAGGGTGAATGCAGCAATACCAGAATCTTCAGCTGGAGAAACTACTGACAATGAATTTACACCAGAATCTTCAAATTATTCATCTGAAGAAGAAGACGAAGAAACTTCAACACATGTTATTCAGGAACTGAAAACAGATGAGGAGATAGTTGATGCTGAAGAATTGGCTAGGAAATATGGAGAACCTCACCCTTTTTTTCGTAAAAGATCGGAAAAATTCACACCACCACTTCCAAATGCTGATTTATGGTGGAACTGGCGTAAGCCTCCTATAGGAATGGAGACATGGTCAGAATGGAAGAAGATTCCTCCAAGTGGAGATGCGGTATGTAGTGTGTAACTGCAACACCTTATATGACGGAAAGTGAACTAGGCTCTGAATATAGTGAAAAATTGATTATTCTTCCTATCAATTTATTTGACAGACTAGTTTTTTTATTTGCATGTTTGACATGCATAACAAATTTAGTGCAGATCTAGTTGTGGATTATCTGCCTCTCTTGGGATTTCACCATTCTCATCAATCTTGAAATCGCAGATGGCATACACCACATCTTTCCGTGCAAATAAATTTTTTTGAGTTAAAGAACAAACTTAGTATCATTTCAAATTAAATAATTGCTCTCATTCACAGGCCATGGCACTGGCAATGGCAGATGCTGGACATATAAAAATTTTTGGGGAGAAACCAACAATTGCTGAGGCTACTCTTGCTCGAACTCGAAAAAGAGCTCTAAAAAATGAAAGGTAATCTACTGCAGACTTAATTATCTTTCTTTTCTTGTCATGGAGCTGGGTTTGATTGGACCAAAACCATACATATTTTGTTAATGTTGCACAACTTTACTAATAAATTGATTTGAATATAGAATAACAAGGCACAAGTTCTTTTTCTTCTTTTATCATCAAGTCCTAGTACTTCCTGTTGAATCAAATACATTTTTATGAACAGTCTACTTGTGTTGGTAATTGACATCCTTTTACAACTATCTTGTGGATCCCCATTACAAGTTCAAATAATTTTTCCTGACTAATTGACTTGTTATCAAATTATCCCTTTGCAACTAAAGGCATATGATTTTCATGTTAGAAATGCATCTTTTACAGCCAACACCCTTAATTTTACTGAGAGAGCTTACACATTTCATGTGATTATTTTTCTATTTGTTTGTTATTTAATATTTTATGCTGTCACTCACTGAGGAATCATATGCTATTTTCCAATTTTGTCCAGTGTTTGTTTTTCTGTTATCTTAATGCTATGTTCCTAAACACAATGTATATTGTTATTTACTAATGAGCTATTTTGTTGTGAAGCTCACATTTTGTCACATGGTGCTATATATTTTGTGTGGTAAGAGGTGTTGCTAAGTAGGTTGTTAATAGGTAGGTGGTTAGCATAAGAGAACCATTTGAAGATTAACTGAAAGTTTGAAACCATTGAAAGATTAACTGAATCTTGGTGAGTGTTGGCTGCCATTTGCCGATAACCCCATGTCCCCATGCGGCTGCTTATTCACAATTTATGCTTAATTGTAAGCACCAGGAGTGTTCCCATGTAATTTTTTGATTAGGGGGAAAGGATAGATTGGAACCTTTTACTATTTTAACAGATCAACAGCCCCAATTCTGATTTTGGTTCTCGTATCACGGATGTTGGTTCGCGCTTTATGGCATTTTCACTATACAGATCAACCCTCAATCAATGCGCCAGATTTTGATGGTCCCTCTTGCTGTTCAGAGGAGTTGGTGATGCAGCTATCTTTTCACATTTAGACGAATTTTTTGATTAAGGGGAAAGGATAGATTGGAATCTTTTCCTATTTTAACAGATCAACAGCATCTTAAAAATAAGCTTTGAAAAAAAGGGGGGGCTGGAAATAAGCAGCAACTGCTGATTGGAAAAATGCCACACGTCTTCTCCATGTTTTTTTCTCTCCTTTTTATTTGCCTAAAATTTTGCTTCCAACTCTTATTTGCAACAAATATTGTTAAAATTTTATTTAAAAATTAAAATGGTGCTTAGAAATAAGAATTTTTTGTTGTTGTGCATGGGACCATCAGGTCCACAAATTGCTGCTAAAAATGTTGAGCAGTGGCTGGTAGCCAAAATAAGCTTGGCAGCCATATGGGGACCTGCCCAAGAATAAATAATGTTTTGTTTGATAAAAGACAATGTAATGTATTATAGTTCTCAGGTAGTTGTCAGTTGCTGGTGGTTGGCAATTTAACCAACCGCTGAGTGTTATATATTTCTGGCTTGGATCAGGAATCAAAACATTATTGTTCTACACATTACATGTGGATATTAAAGCTATATCTTTCTGCCATATTGGTGTGTTGTTTTTGAATTACTATATTGGTTATGTTCATTGTTATGTTTTTGTTTACTCTATAAGTTAAAGCACTCACCGTAGGGAATAATCATTTTGGATTGCCAATTGCCGGCAACTAACAACTACCCAATAACTATAATCCATTACATTGGCATTTATTAAACAAAACATTATTTATTCTTATCGGCAAACTGCCACCAATATTGAGTTTGTTTTGCAAGTAGCTTGTCTAGGAAGCTACCTTTTTTCTTGTAAATAAGGATTCATCTATTTGTATCCTCAATCATTCTTTTGATAGATAAATGAGAAGTTTAGGATTGCCTATGAAAAGTGTCTTTAGGGGCATAAAGCCTAGACAGGTAGCTAAAGTTGCAATACACATTTGCTTCAAACAACATTCAAATGAAAAACAAGACAACAAAAAAATAAAACCAACAACCATATGAAACTAAAGATTTTAGTGTTTCAATTCGCCTCTTGCAGGATAACAGAAAATTGATCAATGTGTGATGATGTTCCTTTCTTTAAGTTTGAAGGGGAAGCTTGCTTTTGAAGAGTGAAGAAAATGATAATATTCTCTTACATAGAAAATTGAAATAAACCTAAAATTAGTGTTGGTTTCTTTGAGCTTGCAATATAAACAAACTTAAGGGATTAATGATAACAGATTTCCACAATCTATGATAATATAGCTGGAATGTTTTTGGATACGATTGTGTGTATGTTTTTTATCATCAACATGTTGGATCATATTTCATGATCTATCATTAGGATGCAAGAAGAAGAATTCAAGGATGCAAATGATTGTTTGCTAATGCAGACAGTTTTAACAATTAGTTAATGCCGACACTTCTCGGCTGAAGATAGAATCCAAATATGAACAAAACTCAGCACCCTCCTAGCACTGAACAAGACTCACAATCTGAGCTAGTGTTCTCTTTTTGCATAGGGAGAGGTGAGAGTTGTATATATAGATGAATATGGGCATATAGACCAAGAGGAATAATAACTCCCTACAACCCAAAATAGGAGGGAGTTAACCTACTTGGTAAATGCCAAATACATGGTATACCAACTCAGATAAAAACAAAGAAATGGTTATGGGGAGGTGACAAATAAGTCCAAAAGAGGGTGAGACACTCAACTACCCAAAGGTGGGTGTGAATGACAAATGTAACTGTAGGATTATGCTATGTGACCTCCTCCTAACCATCCTAATATAACCTAAGCAAGATTAATATATGTGTAGGAAAATAAATATTCCCTAGTAACATAAGGAAAATAAATACCTGCACGAGCTTCCCCCCTTAAGCATAGCTTAGGTGGGTGATGCACGCTAAGATGGGTCTTGGCTACAAGGCCATGTTAGGTACCCATTTACAAAAACAATCTCTAGTAAACGAAGTAAAGGAGAAAACCTAGTGGGACAAAACTCCTCTCCAAAAGAGAGAAGAAAACAAGTTTTCCGACACAAGAAAGAATCCCATGCAAGGAAGAAATCTCCTACAAAATAGAAAGGATAAGAAAGACTATGTAGCCTGATGAGAGCTATTTGTGTCTCGTTCTATACCATATTTTATCCTATTTTATTAGCCTTTATACCCATTCCACTATTCCATTTTAACTCAAATATCATACCATTTTATCACCTTTACGTTGCATATGATTATATATTTATAAGAGGTAATTATTATAGTTTGAGATTAAAATATGAAGATTAACTATTGATTGTGTTTTCTAATAAGCATCATGAAAATAATATCTTTCCTTGTGCAGATTCAAGGACATAAATCTCCCTTCCTGTCACGTTTTGGATAGGAACTTTCATGCTACCAAAAATTCTGCAATACATTATATGTATTTCCATGTTAGATTATGAGGGATGAATCATTAATTTGTTATATGGTATACACTGAAACCTATAGAGCAGTCTATCTTCTATTAGGGACCGTTTGGGTGCTGGAATTAGATTGGATATTCCGGAATTAGATTTCCGGATAATGTCAATTCCATGCTTGTGTCCATCCAAATAATTGGAATTGGAATTTCGAAATTCCAATTTTGCCCCCAAAATGGGCATTTCATCTTCCACTCAAATAGGTGGAATTGGAATTCGAAATTCCAATTCCAATTTTTATAAAACCAAATTTAATATTTCGTGGGATCTGTGACTATAAAGATGTATATTATATTGCTATAAGGATGTATTTATATACGTGTGTATATGTACACGTGTGTATATACATACATGTGTGTATATACATGTGTATATATACACACATGTGTATATGTGTGTATATATACACAAATGTGTGTATATGTATATACACACGTGTGTATTTGTGTATATATATACACGTGTGTATATACACATGTATGTGTATATATATATGTGTGTGTATATACACACATGTATGTGTATATACATGTGTGTTTGTATATAAACACACGCGTGTGTATGTGTGTATGTGTATACGTGTGTATGTGTGTGTATACACACGGATGTACACATATGTGTGTGTGTGTATGTGTGTATATATACACGTGTGCATATGTGTATACATGTGTGCATAGTTCAAAATATCGCTATCGGCAACTTATTGCCGAGGGCAAAAAAAAAATATTGGGATATATTGGAGATAAGTCGGGAACTTATTGGCGAACTTTTCGGGAACTTAAAAAATGGCTTAAATTTAATTAGAAATGCATTTTTTTTGCAAAATTCAATAATGAGATTCATCTAATGAGTTAGTAAATGAGTAAACAAACCAAACAAGCTGATCTAGATATATATATAAATGCAAATATGTATCAAAATTGCATCCTCGTGGAATGCTGATGGTTGGTAGGCATAGTCTGATAGTTTGAACTTTGAAGAAAACTAAAAACAGCAAATTGTCTTTGTAAAACTATAAGCAAATACATATGCCAAGTACAATATCAAACTAGTCTACATCTTCCTCTTCCCCTTCCCAGTAGCTCTAGTAAAAACTACGGGAGTGGGAGGGGGTCTAGCCCTAGTAGTCCGCTGTGGCTGTGACAGCTCCCTCTGCACAACTGGCTGTGATTGGACCTCCACCCTAGATGTAGATGGTGCTAACACTGGCAATGACTCCTCATCATCTATATCCTCCTCACTCTCACTGCTCTCATGATCATCCTCCTGACTGTCATCCAATCCTGTTGTGACTCCACCCTCCTCCATAGCCTGCTTCTCCAAATCATATATGTCATCCTTTGTGAACAATGGAGGCTGCTCTTGTGATGTCCAATCACAATACGGATCTATGTCATCCAAATCAAGTGGCCCTGCTGCTGGTAACTCTACCTTTCTTATGCGCAACTTAAGGTTATATTACACATAAACAAGGTCATTGAGGTGTTTCTGTGCTAACTTGTTCCTCTTCTTCGTGTGAATGGCCTCAAATAAGCTCCAATTACGCTCACAACTAGATGAGCTACATGGCTGACATAAGATGCGCAAAGCAAGATTTTGCAGATTTGGGACATTCCCACCCCAATTTCGCCACCAAGCATCTGCAAGATAAATATTAAAGAGTTAGAAAGCTAGGTGAAAACATATTTTAGTAACTTAGTTTTTATCTACTTATCATGCATGTGAAAGACAACAAAAATCCAAATATTGTACCTGGGGTTTGAATCTTTCTTCCTCTTCTTGCATAGTCTGAGGAGAATAGCTTGCCCGTTGCATTTTGATACACTTCCATCTAGGCCACAATGAGGTCTCTCACCTCAACCTCAGGTACCATCCTCTTCATCCATTCAATGAAGCCCTCCATGACCTCTCCATTGGGATTCTTGTAGGATGGAGAGAAGCGAAAAGAAGGGTTGAGGAAGTACCCCTCTGCATGAATGGGTTGGTGGAGTTGATTGTTCCACCTTCTATCAATAATTTCCCATATGGGGTCAAATTTTAGGTTGTTCCCCTTGTACATATTTTTTACAGCCTCTTAGGCCCTATCCATGGCCTCATAAAGATACCCCATTGGGGTTTGATCCCCATCTACCAAGCGGAGAACTCTAACCAAGGGCTCTGTCACCTACAATTGAAAAGTAGAAAAAGATTATCATTAATTATAGACTAGAGTTCCAAATTAATAATGAAAGACTTGATTCTTGAATACAGAAAAACTAAATATTCAACTTTTGAAGTTTCAAAGATACCTTCACAATTTCTGTAGCATCATCAAAAAAGTGGTTGTCAAAGACAATGTATGCAACACTTTGACCATCAGCCTTCTTTGAATAACTTGAGTCTAACTATGGTTGACTCACAAACAATTGCTTCAAAGGATTCAAAGAACTAAGAACACTTTGCAACGTTAAGAAAATCGTTGCAAACCTTGTAACTGCAGGTCTAAGCAACTCCTTCCCATGGGTGAATTTTCTGTAATATGCTGCCTAGTTCTGTAATTCTAGAGTCTGTTTCTTCCTGTCATTTTGTCAAACAGTTGGCCTACAACTGTCCTTCTTATGTTTTTTCCAGATTGATGTTGTTTAATAGTCCTCAAGATTGTTGTATTTCGTATGAGATATCAGTAGAAGGCAACATGAAACCATATGCAGCTAATAACAATGACCGTTCATTTATTTCTTGTTTCAGATTATTAGGAAATTACAACTACCATATCTAACATATCTTATTAAACTCAACACATTATAACAACTATAGAGTTCAATGATGGTCCATACCCATTGCAGCTACAACAGTGTTAATAGTTCTGAAAATTGCTACAGTAACTCACAGCTACAATGTTCCCGGACTGCTACAGTACCGCGCTACAGTAATTCAGACTGCTACAGGAACTTGTTGCTACAGTAACCCGCTGCTATAGTACCGCGCTACAGTGATTCGGACTGCTACAGTACTCACGCTGCTACAAGAACTTGCTACAGTACCGCGCTGCTACAGGAACTCTCACTGCTACAGGATCTTTCAACTACAATATAAAATCTCAAGACCATATCTTTCAATGGTGTCAAGATTGAAAACGTAGAGGGTTTGCGTCCTCCAAGCCCAAAGAGAAATAATCTCCACAGTTTCCCCAATTTCATTCAATCTTCAAGCATGCCAAATGAGAGCTATCCTCTCTCTTTTAATCCTTACTAGTTCTACGCTCCCGTCTCGCCAATGTGGGATAAAACATGAGCTTTAATGTTACCTTTTTTTCCTTACGAATGCCCATGTATGTCCTTTAAAGGGGGGAACTTGATTTTTATAAAGTGACTTTATGAAACATTATAATATTTAAATTAAATAGTCACTTTATCGTTATAACTTCAAACATTAAAATAATATACCAAATGAACTCGGAATCCCACATATGATAGCTCATCGGAAAGAGCTCAACAAAACGCATCACATCCTGTCACTGAAAATCCAAGGCACTGCATCCCCTGTTGGCTTACTAAAAATAGTAAATCCTCCCCAAAACCCAACAAACGAACTTCATTTGGCTTGTAATTAAATTTGACTAGGCCAAATAACCTCAGGATCCCTTTTGAAGTCCTGGTTAGCCCTCGGGACCATGAAAGAACGGGCTAACGACAACATATATCCAGACTGGCTAAGTGGGGGACATTACATTTTCTCATCAAAGCGAGAACCCAAGGGTGATTGTAGATATATTTTGTTATCTTTCTTGCTACAACCGATTTCACCCAATCCAATTTTCCTATGTCCTCCAAAAGAAGGTCAAGGACGTGCACTACACAAGGAGACCAAAAAGGTGTGCTATAATTATCTTGGAGGATCCTGCCTGCTACCACATATGCCGCTGCATTGTCGGTTATTATTTGCACCACATTAGCAACCCCCATCTCCATCACAACTTGCTCTAACATTAGAGCCAAAGTTTCAGCTGTCTTTATCTTGTCTCAAGCATCCAAGGATTTCAGAAAGACCACTTGATCCTTGCAAGAAACTAAAAAATTGATGATGGTACGGTTTCTTCCATCCGTCCATCCATTTGAAAGTATAGAGTAGCCAAATTATTTCCATTGCAATTTTTGGTCTTCTACCACTTCATTGGCCCTAGTAACAACATCTTTGAGCAATCTACAAGAACAAAATAAAAATAACATTTAAGTACACAACTTTGTTTAAAAAAATTACATTCAACAAAAATAAGTAAATTGTAAAACCGTAAAAGTGAACTAACCTCCCACTCAAGTCTGCAGGAGTAGGTGCCTTGTAGCCCTTTCCCGCTACAGTGATTCCTATCACAAAATTCAGCCAATAGGGACTTGCTGCAACATTGAGGGGGATATTGTTAAAAAATTAAAAATCAGCACATTGAATGTCAACTTGCAGATGCACATCACTGTTCCACCCACTACTCTCTAGTGATGGTTGTGCTCCAGGTGTGTTTCTGGGCACAAAAAAATTGTCTATAAAAGATGAGCGTGGTGGTGGTCTACTAGAACCAGCAGAAGTGGAAGGCGAGGACAAGGTAGATTTGCGGATCCGTGGGCCACGATGAGAGCCCACTATGCCCTCAAGTGCTGCTTCATCTTCTTCAAGGGTGGATGGGATACCTGGTCACAAATCACAACCCACATTATTTCATTATGATCATTATTTCATTATGATTATAAAATAATAAATGATTCTTAAAAATGAGACAGTGTGAGATACCTTGCGAATCAGAAATGGCTGCCCTCATGGCCAATTTTGCCCTTTCCCTTTGCAACTTTTTCTCTTCTCCAATAGTTAGCAAGACATTTATCTCTCTCATTATTTTTGGGGTGGTGGCGTCACAAACCCTTGTGTCATGCTTTGTGATCCGTGCAAGGTGGTATTTGAAACGAGATATGCCTCCACTAACTAGTTTTTCACATTTTATGCATATCACGGTATTATATTTGGGTCCTTCAAAAGCATATGCCCATGCCTTGTCTCTAGCCCCTTTAGGGCGCTTTCCTACATATCCCGATGGACATGCATCTACTAGGGCACTGACAGATCCTGCAGCTGACCCAGTTGTAGAGGAATCCCTATTTGCCATTTTGATGAAGAATCAAATTGCACATCACATACAAAATGAGGGCACACATTTAGAAATTTAACAAAGAAATTTAGAAACAAACTAAGTTAGTTTAAAACTTTAAATTAGTTTAAACATAGCTGAAACTTGAAGGAAAAAACCAAAAAATTTGAAAGGTTATGAAATTTTTGAGAAAATATGAAGTTTTTGAGAAAACTATGAAAAATTTGCAAAAATTGCTAAAAAATGGTGTTAGATCTTATTCATTACGTTCTAAAACAAGTTAGATTAGATTGGAAATGATATTACATAGTTTGTATAAACTTGAATGCATTGAATACAAGAAAAAATGATTTTAAAACAAAAGGGAAAGAATTTTGAAAACTTACTTGTGATTTTGAATTTTCTTGCAAAATCCCTTCGAATCCACTCCGAATCAATCCAAAATGCCTCAAATGCCGATGTTTCTCCTCCAAAAACCTTCTTAGTTTCTTTTCTCTCTCAAAAAAACATTGCCACTCATAAAAAAAACAAACTGGCCCTTTTTCCTAGCCGTTTGCCCTTTATCCGGCCGCAGGGGTGATAAATCGCGATAAGTTATCTACTTATCGCCGATATATTGCAGCTTATCTGCGATAAGTTTGCCAGGCGATAACTATACAAGTTTTATCGCCTGGCAAAATTTATCGCGATAAGTTGACTTATTGCCGATAAGTCGGCGATATTTTGATCTATGCATGTGTATATACACACATGTATACACATACACGTGTATGTGTATATATATTATATACACATGTGTGCATGTGTATATATACAGACATATACACACCATATTTGAAGAAATTAAAACAAAGAATTAAAATTCCTTATGCATCTTCTTAGTCATCTTTCGGGTGAACCAAACAGGTCAGCCCATATTCTGGAAATCATTTTCAGGATTTGTATCTTCCAGAATTACAACATCTTCCAGAATTGATTGGAATTGGCATTTGGTATTCCAACACCCAAACGGGCCCTTAGATTTCAATCTGTTGGTGTATAAGGAGGAATCATAAATCTACTTGGTTAAGATTTATTTTTGGTTAATATCATAACAAATTAAATTGTTGACCAGATCACCATTCATAATTTGCTCATTATTTACGTAGAAACCACCAAGGAAGAAATCTGTAGTATACACAGATTTATGGTAGAGAAGCATTTATAGATCCACATGTAGAAATGTATCAGTCTTTTGTTTCCTATTTTTTATAGGTGTAGTTACAAATAATAACTCATGTGGCCATTATTTTGTTATGAATTCTTGGCCACGAGCCAATAATCTACATATATTATAACATTCTGTTATTATTTCCTATAGAAATGACCTATATATATATATGGTCGAATGTAATAGCAGGGGGGCAGATTGATAACAAACTGAAATACAACATTTGTACGTGCATTTCCTGTAGCAGAGCATTGAATGTAATTTTTGTAATCAATTTGGAGGAATAAAATAATGTCATTTTGATCAAAGCAACGTAGAAGAGCATTTATTTCCACCAGCAGGCGTACTGAGGAGGCAGGATCCACTTCTTAGAATGACTGGTGATTTGTTTTAGATTTTATGTGTGTTTCTTATTTTCTCTGTGTTGTTATTTTTGCACCGGTCTAAACTGCCTAAAGATCCGCATCGGATTTTGCGGAAGCAGTTTGAGTTAAAACCGGATTATACGGGACATCCATCGCATTGAAGTCGAGTTAGCTTTTTAACAGGAGTTAGCTTTATTTCAACGGATGTTTTGCAAGGTAAACTCCAGATCAGAATGCAAAGCTTAACTGCTAGTTGCATGCTTTTCTTGTTGAGTTTATAGCCTGGCGGTTCTATGAGTTAAGGGTTCCATAACGATGAACTCTTTTATAAATATAGGTCATAGGACGCAAGAAAGTTGTTGATTTTGGTAATTGCATAAGAGCAGAGGAAAGACATCTTTTGAGAGAAGAGCTACAGACACAGAGGTAGTAGAGATCAACAGCCAGACAAACCGAGAAAGAGGTTCGATCTAATCAGACATTCAGTGTCATAACAGATCATTGCTTTTATAAGTAGTAAAAGCAAGTTGAAATCCCTTCATTAGGGTGGACCTAATCGATTCGTTGTAAAAATCCCCTTATAGGGTAACATCTTCTTGATGTTCTAAGTCCTGTAACCAGGCAGCTCCTAACAGGGTTCAGATCTTAACAAATCTCTTGTAAAATCCCTTAATCGGGTAGCACCTTAACCAGTGCTTTGTAAGCTCCTAACAGGCGCCTTCATTCCACAGTAGTGAAGTGGTGAGCTCTGTCTCACCATGGTTTTTTTTCCTTCTAACCGAAGGTTTCCACGTATATATCTGGTGTTGATCTGTGTATTTACTTTTTATGCTTACATATAATTGATTGTTTTTGAAAGAATACTGTTCAAACAAGCCTTAAAAGTAAAGAAACAGTTCTTACTGATTCACTCCCCCCCCTCTCAGTAACCGGTCGGTACTAACACTTGGTATCAGAGCCTTGTTTCTCATATATAAAGCCTAACTGCTTGAGAAAAAGATCATGGAGGGTTACCGGTATCAGAAACAGTTGGAGGAAGCCAACGACATCATTACCTCTCCAGAGAATAGATTGAGGAGATCCCTCGCAAAAAGAAAGGAACTAGCTATACAGCTCAATGAGAGCAACGAAACTATTAATGAGCTCTCTGGTCAAAGCGGATCTGATGAAGAAGCAGTCTTTGAACTTATGGATAAGAACTAGATCCTTACTGGTCAGATTGCCAATTTCAAAAGGGAGCAAGAAGAGAATGCTCGGAGGATAATTGAATTGATCGACAAAAAGGGAGAAGCCGAAGATGAAAGGAACACTGCAGTCAAGTCTTTGACTGCCGTCGAGAGAGCAAGGGACCGGGCAGTGGACGTTGTAGGGGCAACTGAACTTTTGCTTCTACAACTTCAGGAGGACATGCAGAATATCACCCAGGAGAACGCCAGCAAACACAAAGCATGGCAGGATAGAGATGATGCATGCAAGAGGCTGGCAATCGAGGTGTATCAACTCAAGGAAGAAAAGAAAGTCCTTGAAGAAAGAAATAAAATCCTGAGAAGATACAATGAAAGTTCGGTTAAGCTCGATGAGCAACTTAAAGCTCAAAGAAGGCACAAGGACCAAACCGGTGAAATCACCAAAGAGAATGATATATCTTCTGGAGCCAAGACAAGCAAGAAAGCAAAGAAGAAGCTGTTGGCACATAAAGGCAAGAAGATCTTTAACATATGTTGCAACCATTGTGGGAAACCGGGTCATAAAGCAAATGAGTGCAGAATAGCACCGGTAAGGCCCAACAATAGCTACTGCAAGGACTGTTGTAAAAATGGTAACAAGACCAACGAATGCTGGTCCAGCCCCACATCGGCGTCTAGTGGAAGCAGGGGAAGCTTCAAGGGCTACTGCTATGCCTGCAAAAAATTTGGACACAAGGCTGAAGAATGTAGATCGAAGACTATGGCATTTAGGTCCCCAAGACCGGTATTCACCGAGAGAAACAAGAACCGAAGCACAACCAATTGTGCAAACTGTGGAACACATAGCCACAATGACTCTTGGAGCAAGTCACCCAATCCAAGAAGGGTGAACCCATAGAGGACAACCGGGATAGTCTGCTATCATTGCAACAAAGTTGGACACCTAGCAAAAGATTGCAGAAACTGGTCGTTCAACAAGAAGAAAGAACTGGTAAAACCGGTTGACAAGATCAACAAGGAAGAGAAGATTGAGAAACCAGTCAATTAGATTTGGTTCAAAAAGGAATCAAAGAACTCCTCTGAGGAGAAGATAGAGGAAAAATCATCTACAGATGGTGATATCACTTCAGCAAACTAAACCTTAAAGGCCTAGAGGGAATCAGTAGATCCTCTACTGTTCTTGGTAAGACTGGTGAGAAACGAACTCACTCAGTCTACAAGAAGAACCGAACAAAAAAAAAGGTAGCAAACCGGGGGTTGCCAACCGGACAGACCGGTTCATCGGTTAGGGAAAACGTAAAGAAAAGTTAGGTAAGGCATTTATTACTGTAGCTGTTTAACGAATAGTTACCGTTTGGTAATTACCGTTATAACCTAACCCTATAAAAGAAAGGAGAATTACTCACAAAGTTCTTACCTTGTTTACTTTGTGATTTACGAATTCTTGTGCTAAGCAACATTCTCGCGCTTTAATCACTGAGAATTATTGTGTAAATCTAAGCTACTTTATGCAAATAACTGGTTAGCAAGAATGGCTGCATCTTTCGCTACCGTAAAATTGATCAAAGGAGATCAGGTGGTCAGGCCAGCATACTGTTAGCAATATAAGTTGTCATTAGTGTATTTCATCAAACCCATTCACATTGGTCGAAGATCACCGGTCGCTCGCATTACTTAGATGACACCGGTAGATAAAGCACATAGTATATGCACCGGTCAACTAAGTAGTTAGATAAACAGGTAGACTAAAACAAGTACTTAGTATCGGTCTTATTCAGCATCCAACGACAAACCGGTACCGATCTAACTGATAGAAAAATCTGGTCCAGTTTTTGTGGAACAGTTTGAGTTAAGAGCCTGATTATGTGAGACATCCATTACTCTGATGTGAAGTTAACCTGTCAACAGGAGTTAGCTTTAAGTTCTACGGATGATCTCAAGATAAACTCTAGATCACAATGCATAGCTTTCTTGCGTTGCATATTTTATGGTCAAGTTTATTCCTCGACGGTTCTATGAGTCAAGAGGATCGCTCTTGTATAAATATGAGTCATAGGACGCAAAGTATATTGCTGTTGTTGATAAGTGGAAATTGTAGAGAGTAGAGGAAAGATATCTTTTGAGGAGTGCAACAGGCACAAAGGTGAAACAAGGAAAGAAGATCAACAACCAGGGAAACAGGGGAAGAGATCTACAGGTATGATCTAATCAGACAATCAGTGTCATCATAGATCACAACTTTTAAAAGGTATTACATCATATACAAATCCTTCTAATAGGGTAAACCTAATCAGTTCGTTGTAAAAATCCCTTAAAAGGGTAACATCTTTGTTGATGTTCAAAGTCCTATAATCAGGCAACTCTTAATAGGGCTTAGATCCTAAAATGATCTTTTGTAAAAATTCCTTAACTGGGTAGCACCTTAATCAGTGCTTTGTATGCTCCTAATAGGGCACCTTCATTTAGACCTAGTGAGGTTGTGAGCTCTATCTCACCGTGGTTTTTTCTCTCTAACCGAGGGTTTCCACGTACAAATACTTGAGTAAATCTGTGTGGTATTATTTTATGCTTGTGAATGATTGTTGACTTTCTACTTTGCATTCAAGAATTTGTTTACAAGTTTTAAACAATGAGATTTAGTATTTTCTGATTCACCCCGCCCCCCTGCTCTCAGTAACCGGTAAGGTAACATCAATTGGTATCAGAGCCTTGTTCTCTATACAATAAAAGTTTAACAACTTGAGAAAACAATCATGGAGGGTTACCGTTAGCAGAAACAGCTAGAGGAAGCCAATGACATTATTGCCTCGCTGGAGAATAGACTGGGAAAGTCACTTGCAAAGAGAAAGGAGCTGGCTCTGCAATTAAATGAGAGCAATGAAACCATTGACGAACTCTCTAGGCCGAGTGGGTCTGATGAGGCCGAGGAAGCGGTCTCCGAGCTTACGGAAAAGAATCAAATCCTAACCGGTTAGATCACTGATCTCAAAAGGGAGCAAAAGGTGAATGCTCTAAGAATGACTGAACTGATTGAGCAGAAACAAAAAACTGAAAGCGAAAGGAACACAACAGTTAAGACATCAACAGCCTCTAAAAAAGCAATGAACCGGGCAGAGGAAGCTGCAAGAGCCAACAAACTCCTCATTATGCAACTCGAAGAGGACTTGTTGATTGCCACCCAGGAAAATGCTAATATGCATAAAGCATGGTAGGTTAGAGATGAAGCATGCAAGAAGCTGGCGATCGAGATATATCAACTCAAGGAACAAATGAAAGTCCTTGAAAGAAGGAATGAAATGCTGAGAAGATACAATGAAAGCTCGGTCAAGCTCGATGAGCAACTGAATGCTGAATGAAGGAACAATGATCACACCGGTCTCGGATTTACTGGTGGAGTCAACAAAAGGAAGATGCTAGCACAAAGAGGTAGGAAAAACTTTTATACCTCTTGTAAGCTTAGTGGAAAACTAGGTCATGACACTAATGACTGAAGAAATGCACCGATAAGAACCAACAACAGTTACTGTAAAAACTGTTGCAAAAGGTGCTACAAGACCAATGAGTGCTGGTCCAATCCCATATTCGTGTCCAGCGTAAGTAGGGGAAGCTTCAAGGGATACTGTTATGCCTGCAACAAATTCGGACACAAGGCTGAAGAATGCAAATCAAAGACTATGGCATTCAGATCACCCAGACTGGTATTCTCAAAAAAGGGTAGAAACCGGAATGCAACTACTAATCCAAACAAAGAGATGCATTGCAATGGAGAATCATGGAGCGAACCACCTAATCCAAGAGGGATGAATCCATGGAAAGCAACTAGTATAGTCTGTCACTACTGCAACAAAGTTGGTCACCTAGCTAAAAACTGCTGGAACCAGATCAGGAACATAAACAAAGGATCGGACGAACCGGTGGTGAACATCTTGAGTTCTGATAAAAGGAACAACAAAGACAAAGAAACCAAGAAAGTAGTGAAGAAAATATGGTTTGTCAAGGAATCAAAGAACTCTGCCGAGGAGACAACGGAGGCAAAATCATCATCACAAGATGGTGATGTTTCTTTTGCTAATTAAGTCTTCAAGGCCTAGAGGGAAGCAGTAGTACAACTATCATTCCCGGTAGAATTGGTGAGTCCTATTTCACTCAGGCTACAAAACAAACCGGAAGGACATGAGGTGATCAACCGGGACATGCCTAATCGAAAAAGTCAAACTACCGGTTAGAAAAGGCGTCAAGAAAGGTTAGGTAAGGCATTTATTACTATAGCCGTTTAACAAATAGTTACCGTTTAGTAATTACCGTAATGCCCTAGTCCTCTAAAAGAAAAGAAGGGTAACTCTTTTCTATTTTACCTTGCGATTTTATGTTATCTAAATCTCTGCTTGAGCAATATTCTTGCAACTCGATCATTGAGTAAGATTATCTATCAAACCGATCTAGTCATCTCTAACAACCAAGAGAAAACAATGGCATCCTCATCATGCGAGGCAAAGCTTGTTCCTAGAAATCAAATGGAGCGTAGCCCTTTTGACATTTAGCCAAATCAAAACAGGGAGATCGACATGGTTGATGCGCTCTCCTTAGTACCTAAAGGAGCGCTCTTGATAGAAGACATAACTGCGTTTATTCACGCTAAGCAAGAAGAGCTAGGAGAAACGTACATATAGAGCGAGTATCGCTCGTTGTGTTTTGACGGTAATCATCCCAGTGGCTACACAAAGTTGGTGTCGTCGGGAATCATAAATGGAGTCTCGTATCCAGTTATCTTCAAACCTGAGTGGATTCGAATGATAGTCGGGTGCATGATCCGAGATTTTGGCTTATGAGAGGAATTTGCACTTCGATCACAAAAGACGATCTCTACAGGGTAACTGGGTTCTACAATCAGGGAGAAGCACTTACTCTGAGAACCATATCTAATGCAGTGGTGGCTAACCTAACAAAATCAAAATCCGACAAGCGATTGATGACCGTAGCTGACATTGAGGATCCATTTGTTCGGTTCGCATCAGTAGTAATCGGTTACAAAGTATATCAATCAAGTAACCTCAACAGCGTATCGGGTGGAGGCATACATGCAGCCTACAGAATTGTTCATGACAACGCATAGTATGATATATGCGAAATGCTAAGAGGACAAATCTTTGAAAACATGAAGAAGTTGGGCATCGTCAAGAAGAAATCGCTGAAATTTGGAACACTTTTGGTTTGTCTTTACCTGTACTATTCTAATTTCTTTCCCGGGAGAGGAAAAGTAACATGGGCAACAGATCGATCGATCATAATCCAAATCAGTGATATGGCTAACGAACTGGGAGATCAGTTTGACAAGGAAATGACCAATCACTTCAATGCATTTCAACTAAAAATGCATGCTAGAGAAAGAATCCCATCCACTATTGTTGAAAAATACAAAAAGGAGGTATGTTTTCTGGTGTCTACTAACTTCTGCATCATTCAAGTAGTAGAACCAAGAACCGAGTATGCACCTGAGTTTGGATATGAAATCACAACAAAGTTTGCAACGGTGTATGTAGAGGCCCTGGAAAAAGCACATTTGGAGCTCGAGGCTCAACGGTTTGGAACGTATGAGGAGATAGAGAAGAATTTAAAGCAGGCGCCAATCAAGAATGTCTATGTCAAAAGGTCGCCCGCACCAAAGAAGAAACCGGAAACTGCACCACCAATAGCACAAAAGAGAAAAGCTCAACCGGAGCCAAGCACACAGGAGCAAGAATCAGAAGAAACTGATTCGGAGGATACAGTTCCGCTTAGCGAAAGAAAGAAGAGGACCAGCAAGCAAGCAAAGGTGGATCCACCGAGAAAAGGTAAACCAACGATAGATGAACTCTTAACAGGACTGAAAGAAACCGGAGGAATGGCTAATGTTAGTAGAAGATACATTTTGGCAAATGATAAAGACCAAAGAAAAATTGAAGATGCTATCGTTGAATGCCTGCATAAGTTCAATCTAAGCCCTACTGAGCTTAAGAAAGTACTACCTAAGGATCTGTTGAATATCCTTCAAGGCAGGTGGAAAGCTTTAATGGAAAAGGAAAAAGAGCTAAGGATTCAAGCTCTGCTAGAAGTGCAAAATCATCTCTCTAGAAGAAGCGAGTCAACAAGCTGAACTACACCAACAAAATTTCCTGATAAAGAAAAGAACAAACCTCTTGCTGATTGGAGAAACCGAGAAAGTCCATACTGAAAGAGTAGCCATCTGGAACAACCTACTTCGGACCCAACAAAAAGCAGAGGAAGCGCGCCAAAAGGCAACAGCTCCATCGGTTCGTGAGACCGGAAAAGGAGTACTCGAAGTAGACAAACCGGTCATCGTTGACATTACCGATGAACCGACAAATCCTACCCTTCTTGTATCTCCAGACAAAGGTAAGGCTCGCACCATGATTGTTAATGACATTGTGGCTGAAATTACCAATTTTGGAGAAATAGATAATGCAGCCAAATGGTATAGCGTGTTAGTTGAGGAAGACAAACAGGCAATAGAAGAAGCTCTTGTTGAAAGTTTTATAGACTTCATGAAAACACCTAGGGATTATACAGGGAAGTTTCCTCTCAAATTGAATGGCAAGCTTCAAGAAAAATGGAGAACCGGTCTGAAAAGAAACTCACAAATCAATAAAGAAGCATTAGAGAAAGTTAGACTTGGCTTGAGTGATAAAAGTATCATGCTTCTTTTAGGAGATGCATCTATGAATCTAGACACAAATTACAGAGTCGCCAAGATTCTCAATGGTTATGAGAATGAAGTCTTTAAAGAGACCTTGGATTTCTGGCAACAGTATGATTTCAATACCCTTGAAGAAACAGGTCCTCAGGATCACACCACTACAATTGTGGATCCACCTGTTCAGTTTACTGCAACTCAGACTCTGATATCAGATGAGCAGGAAGTCCTCACAGAAAAGTTCACTTCTAGTGAACTGGTTAAATTGGGACAGATTTTTGTTAATCTTCCTACTGACGGAATAGATCAAAGAGGTGAAGGGAGCCCTACAGATGATCTTCATATAGCTGAAGAACAACTGCAATCACAAGAGGCCTCACATCACGTAGAAGATGCTATGCTTGAGATTCACGTTCAGCAACCAGGAGCCAAATCAGAAGAGGGAAACAAGACAGACCAATAGGATGTAAAAGATCATGAGGAAGCTCCAAAGGCACAAGAACAGAGTAGAGAAAAGGATCAAGAAACTCTTGTCAGCTCCTCCAAAAGAAAGATCACATCCTCTGGAGAATCTGAATAAAAAAGGAGCAAAGCAACCGATACAATAGTTAACATCAACAAAATGTCAACAAGATAGCTGAAAGAGCTGAGTAAAAGAAAACAGGATATGGTTCTAAACAAAGTAAAAGATATCTTGTACAACTTTGTGTGGGATGCTGATATAGATGAAGATGAATCGGTCATCGACCAGCTGGAAGTGCTGACTGCAACCATTGGTGAGGATTTGACTGATCCAGAAATAGTGGCAATTGACCATTATGCGTAGAAAAGAGTGGAGCTTCTTCACAAGCAAGTTGCCAATATAAAAGCTATTCTGCTAAACAATCTCAAAGTTCTTCAACAACATATACAAGTTGCAAAAAATTTGTTAAGCAAAACTTCAAATTTTGAGATTTTCTTGACAGACTTAACTGACAAAGCTACAAAGACTTCAGAAGACATAAGAGCTTTGTCCAACCAATTTGATGTCAAGACCAAAACGGCCACAACTTTCAGTAGAGCAATGGCTAGGCTTGCTTTAGTCCTCAGAAAGACTACAGAAGAAGAGAACAAAAGAATTCAAGACATCGTTGGATTCCAGATGTTTTTGGCCCCAACACTTGATATCATGCACCAAACAGCTACCTCAACTGATGTTTTGATTAATGAATTGGACTACAAAACTGTAGATGATATGGAAAACATCATTGTATCTCTCAAGGCTGCCCAACAAAACATTGAACATGTAACCGGTCAATGGGCACCGTTTCTACACTCTACAAAGAACATATATAAGGATATCTTCACACAACTTCAAATGTGAAGGAAGACATAACCCTTCGTCTTATGGAGGCAAAAAGGGGAAGTTATTTGTAAAGAAAAAGAACAAGGAGAAGTTAATGAAAACCAGAGGACTCAGTTAGGGGAAGTTTCGGGCAGGAGCAGAGCATTCAATCAGGCAAGACTGCAAGGGCAGTAGGGCAGTATTCTACTCTACTGACCAAGGTTTGAATAGCTATTGTATGAATGGTTTTGTTTTTGATTGTTTTGCCACCAATGACAAAGGGAAAGATTGTTAGCAATATAAGTTGTCATTAGTGTATTTCATCAAACCCATTCACACCGGTCAAAGATCATCGGTTGCTCACATTACTTAGATGACACCGGTAGATAAAGCGCATAGTATATGCACCAGTCAACTAAGTAGTTAGATAAACCGTTAGACTAAAACAAGTACTCAGTATCGGTCTTATTCAGCATCCAACGACAAACCGGTACCAATCTAACTCAGAGAAAAATCTGGTCCAGTTTTTGTGGAACAATTTGAGTTAAGAGCCTGATTATGCAAGACATCCATTACTCTGATGTGAAGTTAACCTTTCAACAGGAGTTAGCTTTAAGTTCTACGGATGATCTCAAGATAAACTCTAGATCACAACGCACAGCTTTCTTGCGTTGCATATTTTATGGTCAAGTTTATTCCCCGGCGGTTCTATGAGTCAAGAGGATCACTCTTGTATAAATATTAGTCATAGGATGCAAAGTATGTTGCTGTTGTTGATAAGTGGAAATTGTAGAGAGCAGAGGAAAGATATCTTCTGAGGAGTGCAATAGGCACAAAGGTGAAGCAAGAAAAAAAGATCAACAGCTAGGCAAACAGGGGAAGAGATCTACAGGTATGATCTAATCAGACAATCAGTGTCATCATAGATCACTGCTTTTAAAAGATATTACATCATATACAAATCCCTCTAATAGGGTGAACCTAATTGGTTCGTTGTAAAAATCCCTTAACAGGGTAACATCTTTGTTGATGTTCAAAGTCCTATAATCAGGCAACTCTTAATAGGGCTTAGATCCTAAAACGATCTTTTGTAAAAATCCCTTAACTGGGTAGCACCTTAATCAGTGCTTTGTATGCTCCTAACAAGGCACCTTCATTTAGACCTAGTGAGGTTGTGAGCTCTGTCTCACTGTGGTTTTTTCTCTTTAACCGAGGGTTTCCATGTACAAATACTTGAGTAGATCTGTGTGGTATTAGTTTATGCTTGTGAATGACTGTTGACTTTCTACTTTGCATTCAAGAATCTGTTTACAAGTTTTAAACAATGAGATTTAGTATTTTCGGATTCACCCCCCCCTCTCAGTAACCGGTAAGGTAACATCACGTACAACATCTTGTCGGTTCAGAACAAAGAGAACGACATGGCTGGTGCACTCTCATCTGTACCAGAAGGGGTCCTTTTGATCGAAGATGTCATGAGGTTTATTCACACCAAACAGGAAGAATTGGGAGAAACATATATTCAAGGCGAGTATCTGTCACTGTGCGAAGAAGGGAAACTTCCTGACAAATACACCAAGCTTATATCTTCCGGATTGATAAATGGAGTATGCTACCCAACAATCTTCCGAGAAGACCAAGTCAGACTAGTGCTGAGCCGTCTTCACGAACCAGGATTTTGGCTCACCAGAGGCGCATGTCACGAGATCACCAAAGAAGATTTGCACAAAGTAACTGGATATAGTGACAAAGGGGAACCACTGACCTTGCGAACCATTGCCAATGTCGTCGTCAACAGGCTGACCAAGTCAAGGTCTGATGGTCGATTTATGACCATAAGCGACATTAAGGATGATGGAGTTCGTTTTGCGTCTGCTGTTATTGGGTACAAGGTTTGTCAGTCAAGCAATTTGAATAGCATACCGGGTGGTGCTATTCACGCTGCATATCGGATAATGCGTGAGAATACCCAATACGACATCTGCGCAATGCTTCAGAACCAAATATCTGAAAACATGAAGAAGCTTGGAGTTGTGAAAAAGAAATCCATGAAGTATGGAACTCTTTTGATGTGCGTTTACTTCTACTACTTGGACTTCTTCCTAGGTATCGACAAAGTGACTTGGTGCACCGATAAACCAGTCATGCATCAAATCACTGAAATGTCCAATCGACTGGGAGACCAGTTTATCAAAGCAATGACTGAGCATTATGAAGCATTTCAATTAAAAATGCACGAAAGAGAGAGGGTGCTGTCAACTATTGTTGACCTGTACAAGGACGATGTATGCTTCTTGGTTACCATCGACAATTACATCATTCAACTAGTGGAACCTAGAGATGTATATGCTCTTGAGCTGGGATATGAGATCATTGCCAAAGTTGCTAAGGCATATGCCAATGCCTTAAATGATGCTAACCTGGATCTCAGCGCCAATCGGTTTGGCACGTATACTGAGATTCTTCAGAATCTTTCGAAAAGGGCACCAATCAAGATTGTCTACAAGAGGATGCCACCACTGAAAAAGAAACCAGCCACCGAGCAAACCAAAGCTCGAAAGCAGAAAGCAGAACTGGTATCCAGTGCCCAGGCAACAGAGCAAGAGGAGACTGATCCAAAAGATACAGTTCCATTGATCAAAAGGAAGAGGGCATCTAGCAAATCAACAAAGGAGGATCCACTAAGAGATGTCAAGCTCACAATTGATGAATACGTGGCCTTACTAAAAGAAACAGGGGAAATGAGTTCAGTAGAGTCAAAATACAAGTTTGAAAATGAAGAAGACAAAAGAAAGATTGAAGGAGTTGTGCACTGCCTTTACAAATTTAACTTGCATCCTATTGAACTTACCAAAGTTGTACCGAAGGATCTCCTAGATATAATTGAGGCTAGATGGGAAGCTTCAAAGGAAGGAGAGAAGGAGTTGAGGATTCGAGCTCTTCTAGAAGTTCAGAACCATCTCACTCTAGAAGAAGCCACAGAACAGGTTGAACTACATCAACAATTCTTCCTAACAAAAAGGAGGATTGGTCTCATGCTTGTTGGTCAAGTTGAGACAGTGTGTAAAGAAGCAGTTGAGATATGGACCAAACTTCTTCAAACCCAGCAGCAAGCAGAAGAAGCAACTCAAAAAGCAATAGTTCCACCGGTTCTTGTCACCGGTAAAGGTAAAGGAGTGCTTGGAGTAGAAGTACCTGTCAAAGAAAAGAGCTCCACAGTACCCGTCATCAACATCACTGATGACAAGAACAGTGGACCAGCAGTCCTCATTTCTCCAAGCAAAGGTAACACTAAACCTATGTTTGTCGACAATATTGTAGATGAGGTGATGGACTTTGGAATAGTAGATAATGCTGGAAAGTGGTTCAGTGTGTTAGAAGAAAACGATAAACAGTCAGTTATTATAGCAATAGTGGAGACATTTATGGACTATCATTGGACTCCAAGGGACTATAGGTCGAAGTTCCCACCGGAACTAAATAACAGGCTACAAACAAAATGGAGAACCGGTCTAGGCACAAACACCAGAATCACTAGGGAAACATTGCTAAAGGTCAGACCTAGATTTAGTGAAGAAAGAATAAAGCTTCTATTAGAAGAAGCATCCATGAACCTAAAGACAACAGATAGAGTTGCAGAGATATTAAATGGATATGAGAATCAAGTTTACAAAGCGACTCTAGACTACTGGCATAAGTATGACTTCAATGCATTGGATAAATTAGGTCCTCAGGATCAAACTGAACGAATGCAAGCACCATCAGTTGGCCTCACTTCTGTTGAAGAGTCTGCCACCGGAATTGAAAAAGGTCAGACAGAGGAGTTCACAGCTGGTGAACGAGTCAATGTACACAAGGGATTGACAATGATATTCCCTTAGGAGAACTTCATACTACTGAGGAACAACAACATGAAGCTATTCTACAGGGAGAACAAGAACAAGATGCTGCAGTCAATAAGCTACCGGAAGAAGAAACTCAGACCGAGGAAGAACCATCTGCAGAACAAGTTCTACTTGACACAGAGGTTCAACCAGGAGAGGACAAGCTTAAGGGACAAGAGGAAGAAATCCAAGTGCACATTGAAGAAGCTCAACCGGAGCAAGAGCAAAAACAAAAGGAACAAGCTGACATACCAAGCTCCTCATAAAAAAGGAAGCTCTCTTTTGCTGAGAAGAAGGAAGTTAAGAGGAGCAAGGTCACCGATATAGTGGTAGACATCAGCAAGATGTCAACTAGACAGCTCAAGGAGCTGACCAAGAGAAAACAAGACAATATTCTGACCACTGTCAAGAACATATTGAGGAACTTTGTACCAGACATTGACATTGATGAAGATGAACCGGTCATCGACCAACTCGAAGTTTTGGCACAGGCAATTGGTGAGGATCTAACTGATCCAGGAACTGTGGCAATCGACCACTATGAGCAGAAAAGAGTGGAGATACTGCACAAGCAAGTTGCAGATATCAAGGCCAATGTATCTACCCACCTCAGAAAGCTCCAACAACAACTTCAGGAGGCATGAAGTTTGATGAGCAGGACATCAAACTTTGATGTGTTTTTGTAGGATTTGATAGAGAAGTCAGAAAAAGTCTCAGAAGAGATTAGAACCTTGTCCACTCAGTTTGATATCAAGAATAAAATTGCAACTTCTTTCAGCAGAAAAATGACAAGTTTAACTCTTTCACTGAGAAAATTTGCTGAAGAAAAGAAAAAGAGGATCCAAGACATTATTGGATTTCAGATGTTTCTGGCACCAACTTTTGACATTATGGATCAAACAAAGAATTCCACTGAAGTCCTGATCAATGAACCAACTTACAAAACTGTGGAAGATATAGAGACCATCATTGTTTCTCTGAAAGCTGCCCAAAAGAACATAGAATATGAAATCGGTCAATGGGCACCATTCCTTCAATCTGCCAGAATACTATACAAAGACATTTTCACAAAACTTTGAATCAGTGAGATATCACACCCTTTGTCCTATGGACGCAAAAAGGGGAGGATGAAGAGCAGAAAGTGAGTATGGTTTTGAGTGGATAAGAAGAAGAGCAGACAGAGGAAAGAGAGGAACGAAGCAGAACAGTCACCAGAGCACTCAGACAGGGGAAGTGTTCTACAGAGATAATTGTCACAAGTGAGTATGGTTTTGTGTATAGTTTTGCCACCAATGACAAAGGGGAAGATTGTTAGCAATTTAAGATTGTCATTAGTGTAAATTCACAAACACCATGCATCGGTAAAAGGTCATTGGTTACTCATGTTACTTGGAAAGCACGGTAGACTAGAAACACAGGTATAGACCGGTAGACCGATCTAGTACATAGTACTGGTCTCGAAGTGCATACAAAGTTGAACCGGGAATACAAGTTGCACCGGTCTAAACTGCCTAAAGATCCGCACTGGATTTTGCGGAAGCAGTTTGAGTTAAAATTGGATTATACGAGACATCCACTGCATTGAAGTGGAGTTAGCTTTTTAACAAGAGTTAGCTTTATTTCAACGGATGTTTTGCAAGGTAAACTCCAGATTAGAACTCAAAGCTTAACTGCTAGTTGCATGTTTTTCTTGTTGAGTTTATAGCTCGGAGGTTCTATGAGTTAAGGGTTCCATAATGATGAACTCTTGTATAAATATAGGTCATAGGACACAGGAAAGCTGTTGTTGATTTTGGTGATTGCATAAGAGCAGAGGAAAGACATCTTTTGAGAGAAGAGCTACAAACATAGAGGTAGGAGAGATCAACAGCCAGGCAAACTGGGAAAGAGGTATGATCTAATTAGACATTCAGTGTCATAACGGATCATTGCTTTTATAACTAGTAAAAGCAAGTTGAAATCCCTTCATTAGGGTGGACCTAATCGGTTCGTTGTAAAAATCCGCTAACAGGGTAACATCTTATTGATGTTCTAAGTCTTGTAACCAGGCAGCTCCTAATAGGGTTCAGATCTTAATGGATCTCTTGTAAAATCCCTTAATCGGGTAGCACCTTAACCAGTGCTTTGTAAGCTCTTAATAGGGCGCTTTCATTCCACAGTAGTGAAGTTGTGAGCTTTGTCTCACCGTGGTTTTTTTTCCTTCTAACCGAAGGTTTCCACGTATATATCTGGTGTTGATCTGTGTATTTACTTTTTATGCTTACATATAATTGATTGTTTTTGAAAGAATACTGTTCAAACAAGCCTTAAAAGTAAAGAAACATTTCTTACTGATTCACCCCCCCTCTCAGTAACCGGTCGGTACTAACAATTCCTAGATAGATGGTTGGGCATTCAAGAAAAGAGTTTAATGCAGACTAAAGAACAAAGACATGACTTTCTCGCAAAAGGTTGATATTAGATTCAGAGGGAGTATGATAGTTCGTCTAAAAACAACCTTGAATGAGGAGGTGAGGAGGTTATTACAAGACCTTAAAGGGATCATTCAGAGGATTATGATCATGAGATTGAGTCTCGTGTGTGCTGGCTAAAATGCCTTTATGCTAACCTACATAACTTGGGGTTCACCTAGAATGATGCAAACTATATAAGAGATATAGTGCATAAGTATGCTATTCAAGGTACATTATCACTACAAAACATATGGTTGATATTCTCACCAAGTTTCCTACTAGACGGAAGGTTGTGTACCTTCGAGATAAACTTGGTATGTTGGAGAATGAAGCCTTATATGAAAAGAAGTTTCAACATATGTGATCTATTACTTTATGTTATTGCATTCTTTTGTTTGAGAGCGAAGTCTAAGGTGAAAGCCCTTGTTTCCACCCTCTGAGATGAGCCAAGGTGGATCCACGCTCTGAGATGAGTCAAGGTGGATGTCGTGTGTGACTCCATGACTTATGGGCCCTCCTATGAACATTGGAGAAAGGTGACGACTTTTCAACAATGAACACTTGTATTTGATTGATGTTGTGAGGTGACGACTTTGCAACATCTTCATCATGATGGATATCATGTGACTTGATATTCGTGGACATGTCATGATGGTTAGGATCTCTTAGACATCATGTTAGATATCATAAGGCTGATATCATTAAATAAACCATAGATGATTTAGAGATCTTC
The DNA here is from genome assembly GCA_027943335.1 of Chamaecyparis obtusa. NCBI lineage: Eukaryota > Viridiplantae > Streptophyta > Pinopsida > Cupressales > Cupressaceae > Chamaecyparis > Chamaecyparis obtusa. The sequence continues at coordinate 64,693 of BSBK01000854.1, forward strand.
ATGGTGGATATTATGTGACGCAATATCTGTGGACATGCCATGATACAATATCGTTATGGTAGACATTATGTGATGTAATGTTAGTGCACATACCATAATAGGGGTATATAACGAGAATGTAATGTTCTCGAGCATATTATATCCTTTGTTTCACGAGCTAGGTTATATGTAAATTGGGTATCACATGTTAGGTGATTCCTCATATCACATGCTAGGTGATATGTGAAAATTGGTATCACGAGTTAGGTGATTCCTCATATCACGTGCTAGGTGATATGTAAAACTTTATCACGAGTTAGGTGATACTTCATATCACAAGTTATGTGATATGTGATTTCTTAGTATCCATATGAATCATATTGGGATCTTTCTAAATTTAGTTTTACAACGTAAACTTAGTATCCATATGGCATACATCATGAGACGTAATGTCATTGCATATACCATGGATATTTATGAGCTATGGTGAATATCATGTGACTTGATATTCCTACATATACCATATCTCCTGATATCATAGTGAGGTGATATCTCCTCTCTTTCAAAATTAATGGATTTATTACCTTGATGGATTTTATCTTCTCTAACTAAGAGGGAGTGTTGATGTTTTGTGTAGCCATAGTGAGGGTCATAAGTGTTGACAAGGGAGACCACTACGCATCTATTTGATCATCCTCCCTAACTAAGAGGGAGTGTGAATGTTTGTAGCTTCAGTCGTATGATCATTTAGAATACATATAATACTTAGATATTGATTACTAATAATATATTGTATATATATGATATATATGTTATATTATATATATTATTATTAATATATATTATGCAAACTTATATTATTCTAATATATGATTGATTTGTTGGCATCACTAACTAGTAAGCTCTCCACCGGTCCGAGTGTTGTCATTGATTGGCAAAAGAGGATAGAGATTTGTTGTCTCTATAGAGGGAACTCTTCATCAAGAGAGGCTGTGAAACTGGTCACTACACTAAGCATCAGCAACCGGATAATGCACTCAACAGAGAAGAGAGTATCCTAGTATCCACCAAAGACCGACCTTCAACCGGTATAGACAAGTACAAATAAAAGCATATCCAACTAATGTCTATAACACAACCGGGACAGTGCAACTGGTACTCCGCGCAAAAGGAAGCACACCTAAGACATGTAACCGGTAAGCCAAGAAAGAGACAGCAGCAGACTCTTACTTGTTTATAGCATGAAGAACTCAACCGATATATTATAAGACTCCGGTATGAACCGAGGAAGTCATAGTCAACTGTCTATTCCAACCAACTCTTCTTGACCGGGATTTATTGCTGTAAATCCGAGTGATCTTGAGTTGTCTTGATGATCGGTTTGAGGTGCAGGTAAAGGATTTAAAGTCGGAATCAATGGTTTCTTGAGGCGCGACTAAAGGATTTAAAGCCGGATTCAGTGGCTTTAAACCAAGGAGTCATCTCCTATGAAGGAAAGTTGCTTGGCACACAACTATTACTTTCTTCATAAAACTAGAGAATGTATTGGATGTTTGCTCAGCGAACCAGTACTCTGCTGAGTAATGTAATCAAAGGATCTCAAGATTAGGTCGTGCATTTCAGGCGTAGTCAAAGCAACACAACTCTATATATTCTTATGACTGTCAAGAATAAAAGTTGCCTTCATTTTGCCGAGAAAAAGAGTGAGCCTATATGCTACAGAAGCAAGGGTTAGAGAAAATCGACAAAGAAAGATAATAGGTTGTGCAAGGCAGCACAACAACAGTTGAGAATACACCTGTGTCAACAGGTGATAATTCTCAGTAGAGCACAAATAGAGATCACATCTAGCTAAGCAGAGCCTTTTGTAAAGATCTTGATTCTATTGTTTTCTAGCAAACTACAATAGAAAAATCCCAGTATTTGGGTGGACTCTAACAGGTCCCTTGTATCAAAATCCCTTAACCGGGTGACATCTTTCAAGGTGTTTGAAGTCCCTTAACCAGGCAGGTCTTAACAGACCTTACTGTAACAAATCCCTTGACCGGGTCACACCTAGCAAGTGAGTTTTATCCCTTGACCGGGTAGGCTCTTAACAGGGCGTACTTCAGAAGAGTACAAATATTGTGAGGTCTCCTCACTGTGGTTTTCACCCTAACCGGGTTTCCACGTGATAAATCTGGTGTCACTTTGTGTTTGTTCACTTACTGTTTTATTTGCTTAGAACTGCTTGCTTTTGTGCTGTAAGTTTACTTCACTAGATTAAAGAAAAAGGTAAAGAATTTTTCAAGTGCTGGTTCACCCCTCCCCTCTCAGCACCAGTTGGGACTGTCATGATTAATTATAAATTATAATGAATAGACATGTCCCATGAAGGGACATGTCTCTCCTAGCCTCTTTCTTAATATAAATGAAAGGGTAGATTGTTGCATTTGAAAAGTGCATACCATATACAACATAGGCAGTGCTATTACATTTGCAGCGATTCTAAAATCTAAACATCCTCTATGAGGAGAGACTCTACACTATTTGAGCATTCCCAACTGTAATGTCCCTTCTTATTCTCCTCCTGTAATTTTTTGCAAAATCGATGTTAGAACAAAATATTACACAATATTTTACAAGACTCATACTCTAATTTAGTACAGGGGGATTTGATTCTTAAGGCTGCGTCTAGGTCGGGCTTCACAGAATTCTCGATTCTCGACTTGAGGGATATAAGATCCACTCTAAGCAACTAGGCTATCAACACGTCTTCCCATAGAGCACTGCCCATAAGAATTTCTTGGAAGCAATAAATGCTCTCCAAGCCTATGCATATGCATATGATTGGCATCAGTATATACTGCCTATGTGATATTATAACAATCTCGAGACTAGGGAAACTATAACAATTTCCTCTAGCCCCTTCCAAATATGAGGATCCATCTCTAATGAATATAAGATTCATTTTATATGGAATCCATATCATCATCTATGGTGAACATAAAAATGTACAAACATTAATGTTGATTATGTAACCATAATTTTAGATTTATTCATAAAGAAATCCAAAAGTACTCAAATGCACATAATAAATGTGTAAATCATATATATATAATATTGTATATATATATATATTAATGTTTATGAACATAGAATCATATATATATATATAATAATTAATAAATAAATAATTTTATTCAATTTAAATATCTTACATACTGTCGAATGCCTTTTTGGTGTTGTCGACAGTCACTTCTTTTTTGCTCTTTGTTTTTCATTCTTTTCTTTGTCTTCTGTTTTACCTTGACGATTTGCTGTTATATAAGCGTGTGGGAGGGGGAGTCACGTCCCCCCCACACAGTTGTCACCCCTTAGGGGTGCAACTGGTTGCAGCTTTAGGGCTGCGACCCAGCCGCACCTCCTAAGGTGCTGCTCTTCCTTAATAGGCTGCAGTTATTAACAATCCCCCCAATATTATAATATATATTATAACATATATAATATATATTATAGTATTATAATATTATATATATATTTTAATGGTTATTATTATTAATAATTAAATAATAATATTATTAATATATATTAATAATGTTTAATTTATATAATATTATATTTATTAAATGATTATTATTAATAATTAAATAATAATGTTTAATTTATTAAAATGACAACTTACTATTAATGAATGAAGTAAATTTCAAACGAAGGTGACAATATTACTAATCTTTTGATTAGTAGAGAATATACGGACTTGTAAGAATTTTTAGAACACATATAGTTTGTAGGAGATTTAATTGAGGGACATCACAGTTCCCCCATCTTCAATTTGCTTGTCCTCAAGCAATTTGAAGTTCTTGTCCCTTTCGCAAGTGAAATCTTCATTCAGAAGATCTTCCCATTTTACCGAGAATTCGATGATTGTTTGATTCCTCAATTTCCGGAACACAACATGATTTAACTTCTTTTAATTCAATTGAGTGTTTTGAATCTTCCTTTCAGAGGTACCTCGGGCGGAATTTCCAAAATGTTTTTATATTTTCTAAGGATGGAGTGGATGTCTACAATATCATTTGTTCCTAGGTGGAGGTTCTATCTAAGGTCTTGCATTGGGTTGTCCATCATGAATTGTCTAATGAATTTATTCATGGTATTTCCAGAATGATGACATTTGCAAATTTCGCACAAATATTTCTTTAATTTATAGGTTCTCCCACATTAATTTCTAGCTGGGTGTAACTCTAATACCTTGATCCATTGTTTTATTGCCCATGATTACTTTCAAAACCTTTGAAGTCCTGATTGGATATCCTCCTCTTTGCTACAAGTGGTTTAGTGTTCCATGTTCGGAGGCTTCGTGTCTAACCCTTTTCATAGGACCTTCATTCGGTGCTCCCTCCATGTTGTTCATTTGTCCTCTCTTGCACTGGTGACCTTTAGTCCATTGTGTTTTACATTTGAAACACAACCCCTTCTCGATGAGTTCTCCTCTTTCCTTGTACCGTTGGTCCTTACTCCATGGTTGTTGACATGAAAAACACCTTGATTGATCTCTCTTGGATTCCTTGCCTTGATTTGGTATTCTTGGTAAAAGGCCTCTTGGTTTTTCCTTAGTTGTATCATATTCTGTCATTTTTGTCTTACTAATGGCATCTTCAAGGGTTTGGGATTCGAAAGGTCTCACCCTTATCTTGAGGTGTTCTTTGAGTCCTTCAATGGACATATAGACCCTCCTCTTTTGAGATATATCGGGCACCATGCCTGATAGACTCTGAAATTTGTTGGCAAATTCTTCAATAGTCCCTGTTTGTTTGAGGTGGGTTAATTCTTGGAAGTACCATTTTGGTTCCTTTTGGTCAAACCGACTATTGAGTTTTTGAGTGAACTCACTATAGGTGTTAATACTTTTATGTCCCAGGGTGATGATTCCATGGTGCCACCAATTGTGGGCCTCCCCGGTCAAGTGGATTGTAGCAAATTTAATGGCGTTTTCTTCCGTCATAGGGCTGAGGGAGAGGTAAGTGTCTAGTTTTTGAACCCAAGCTTGGGCTGTTTCTTTTCCCGTCTCATCGAAGTGTGGTAGGGACATCTTGCCTAAATTGGCTTTAATGTCTCTTTCCCCATGATTTCTTTTCTGACCATTACTTGCCAAGGTTTCGGTTTCGTAGTATTCTTTAAAGGGAATGAGTCTTTGTGTTTTTGGTTCTAAGCTAGCATACATTTGGGCAACGTCCTCTACTGAGTGGGTGGATGGTTCTTCTCTTGTGACAGGTTCTTCACTTGGAGGAAATGATGGTATAGTTGGTCTCATGGTGGAATCTTGAGTTGAGGGCTCTCTCAGAATGATTAGAACGTATATCTCTTCCTCTTAGAGAAGTAGGCCAACCTTTGTGGTTATTGCTCATGTTTTGGATGGCTTGAAGGATTAATTGATTGGTTCGCTCAAATCTCTCATTAGTTTTCTCTATGAAACTTCTTAATTCGTTTGCTAATTGCTTGGCCATAAGTTTTGTCCCTTCCTTTTGTTTATATGTTTGCATGAACTATCTTCCATAAGATGGTAGGATTATGCTTTGATACCCCTGTAATGTCCCTTCTTATTCTCCTTTTGTAATTTCCTTCAAAACCGTCGTTAGTACAAAATATTACACAATATTTTACATGACTTATATTCTACTTTAAGTTAGTAAGGGGGGATTTGATTCTTAAGGTTGCCTCTAGGTCGGGCTTCACAGAATTGCCGATTCTTTGCTTGAGGGATATAAGATCCACTCTAAGCAACTGGACTATCGGCACGTCTTCCCATAGAGCACTGCCCATAAGAATCTCTTGAAAGCAATAAATGCTCTCCAAGCCTACGCATATGCATGACTAGCATCAGTATATATATTGCCTACATGAGATTATAACAATATCGAGACTAGGGAAACTATAACAATTTCCTCTAGCCCCCTCCAGATATGGGGATCCATCTCTAATGAATATAAGATTCATTTTATATGGAATCTATATCATCATCTATGGTGGACATAAAAATGTACAAACATTAATGTTGATTATATAACCATAATTTTAGATTTATTCATAAAGAAATCCAGAAGTACTCAAATGCAAATAATAAATCTATAAATCCTATATATAGATATAATATTTGTATATATATATGTATATGTACATATATATATGTTGGCATTAAGCAATGATAACTGGTACTAGTATTGTCAACCGGTAAGCTTGCTACCGATACTAGTGTTGTCATTGATTGGCAAAGAGTGTATTGATACCTGTCACCTCTAAGAACCAAGAAGATCTATATGAAAGAAGGATGACTATACAAAGCCTTAACTACCAGGGTATGTACACAGCAAAGGAAAAGAGTAGTGCAGCATCAGCTAAGGACCATGCTACAACCTGTACAAGTACAGATCAACATGTACAACCGAGAATGGTGCAACCAGTAAACTAAGCAAGGGACAACAAATCGAGCAACCGGTAAGCTACGCAAGGGATAGCAAACTGAGGATAGTGCGACCGGTAAGCTAAGCAAGGGACAGCAAACCGAGGATGGTGCGACCGGTAAACTAAGAAAGGAACAGGTACAGGGACTCTTACCTGTTCAACAACACGAAGAACTGAACTCAACCGTAACCGATATTTTATGAGATTCCAGTATGAACCGAGGAAGTCACAGTCAACTATCTGTTCCAACCAACTCTTTTGACCGGGATTTATTGTAGTAAATCCGGGTGACTTTGAGTTATCTAGGTGATCAGTCTGAGGTGTAGTTGAAGGATTTAAAGCCGGAATCAATGGCTTTTTGAAGCGCGACTGAAGGATCTAAAAGCCGGCGTCAGTGGCTTTAAATCAAAGTGTTATCTCCTATGAAGGAAAGTTGTCTGACACGCAACTACTGTCTTCTTCATTAGGCTTATAAAGCAAGGGCATGCATCAAATGTTTCCATAGATAACTGACACTTCACTACATGATGAATCTGATAAGGATCTGAAGTTAGGTCATGCATAATGAGTACAATTAGGGTTTGAACCCTATATATTCTTCTACGTATGGCGAATAGAAGTTGCCTTCATTCTGCCAGAGAAAAGAGTGAACCTGAAAAGCTTAAAAGAAGCTAGGGTAAATCAGAAAGAGAAGTAGAGAAAGAAGTGTGTGCAGAGAAGCACAACAGAAGTAGAGAACTCACCTATTGCGACTGGTGATGATTGTCAACTGAGCACAAACAGAGATCTTATTAGGCTATGCAAAGCCATTTGTAAAAGGTCAATCTCTATTGTTTTCTAGCAACTACAATAGTCAAATCCCAGTATTTTGGGTGGACTCTAACAGGTCCCGTGTATCAAATCCCTTAACCGGGTGGCATCTTGTAAGGTGCTCAAAGTCCTCTAACAAGGCAGGCACTAACTGACCTTATTGTAACAAATCCCTTGACTGGGTCGCATCTAACAAGTGCGTTTTTATCTTTTAATCAGGAAGACTCTTAACAGGGCGTACTCCAGAAGAGTACAAATTTTGTGAGGTCTCCTCACATCGTGGTTTTCACCCTAATCGGGTTTCCACGTGATAAATCTGGTGTCACTGTGTGATTGGTTGCTTACTGTTATTATATGCATGAATCTGTTTTCCTTTCAGTTGTAAGTTAACCTCATCAGATTTGTAGAGTAAAGTTTTTGAGGTGCTAATTCACCCCTCCCCTCTCAGCACCGGTTGGGACTGTCAATATATATATGTTTATGAACATAAAATCATTTATATATATAATAATAATAATTAATAAATAAATACTTTTATTCAATTTAAATATCATACATACTGTCCGATGCCTTTTTGTTGCTGCCGACAGTCACTTCTTTTTCGTTCTCTATTTTTCATTCTTTTCTCTGTCTCCTGTTTTACCCTGATGATTTTCTGTTATATAAGCATGTGAGAGGGGGAGTCACGTCCCCCCCACACAGCTGTCACCCCTTAGGGGTGGGATTGGTCGCAGCCTTAGGGTTGTAACCCAGCCGCACCGCCGAAGGTGCAACTTTTCCTTAATAGGCCGCAGTTATTAACAACCCCCCCCCCCCCCCCTCGATATTATAATATATGCTAAATATATATTATAATATATACATATAATATCTATTATAGTACTAAAATATTATATATATATTTTTAAATGGTTATTATTATTAATAATTAAATAATAATAATATTAATATATATTAATAATGTTCAATTTATATAATATTATATTTATTAAATGATTATTTTTAATAATTAAATAATAATGTTTAATTTATTAAAATGGCAGCTTGCTTATTATTAATGAATGATGTAAATTTCAAACGAAGGTGACAATATTACTAATCTTTTGATTGGTACAGAGTATACAAACATTTAAGAATTTTTAGAACACATAGTTTGTAGGAGATTTAATTGAGGGACATCACAAATAGGAGAAGCCATAGTCACTAAAAAAACATAGCTCAAGAATTGCCTTCACAAGGCCTCATAATACATTTCCATTTTCCCATTTGACAAATACACTTCTCCCCTTATAGCCCCCAAATGTGTAGAGCAACAAATGGCAACATGGAGCCTATACTCCATGCCATATCGCTCTCCTCCATGAGTAGAGACTACACTATTTGAGCATTCCCAAACTTTCACCGTCAATGCTCTCTTCCCTCTCAAGGGTGAGTATAGCCTTGCACACCCAAAAACATACATGAAAACAAACAAGAAACACAAGAGAATCCATGAACAAAACTTGAAACAACACATACTAACATGCTACATGAGTTTACAACACCACACACGTAACATAAAGAAAAACACGATCTTCGATGATAGGAGCACCAATCTGGCTCCAAGCAATGGCAAGAATGAAGTTGAGGATGAGCTTTTTCCTTAGCTTTTTTTTTCTCCCCTGACCATATCTCCCAAATCTCACTAGCTCAACTAGAAGTCTTGAAGTTTGGAGAGTGGGCAATCAACACTCAAACTCCTCCAAATTTCCACTAAAATGGAACTCCTCACCAACTTCCTACCCAACCATCTTAATGAGAGGAATTTTTTAGTCTTTTTTTTTCCATCTTGTCTCCTTGTAAATGAGAGGTAGACCAAAGATGAGGAGAAAGGGATGGGCTTCACATCCTATCAATTTTGCCACTCTCTAAAATGATACTTTTTGGAATAGCATAATTGAGTTCTGGACATATTTTTGGTCAAAAATTAACCCCTAACCCATAGTACACCTATTGGGCTAGCTAAATTTAACCCTAACGAACCCCTAGGGCTCCATTTAACCCCTCAAAAACCCTCTAAGAGTTAACCTATAGGTTTACATGATGGGATTCCTATCTTGACTCCTCAAACAAGCAACCCTACATGGGGACACTACAAGGTGACCCTAGGGTGAGTGTCTAATCCAATTTAACTCACTTGGTCATGCCAACTCACATGTACAAGTGTTAACTGACACGACATAAACACATCACATTAAATTATACATGGCATGCCAAATGGATAACACATATTTACAAATTACAAAATACAACACATCCATACATCATGTTTACTAAATAGAACACGTAGCAACAGGGTTACATCTCTACATAGAGTTAACCTTGGCTTTACACGGAATTCACATTGGTCCATGCTTGATTCCCTGCATTAAAACCATGGTCAATTTCTTGCACACACGATAAAAATATCAATAGCTCAAGAATAAACCATATATATATATAACAATGCAAAATCCATGATAACATTTAAACACAGATCCTTTAACAACTTGTATTTCACAACTTCATCATAATTGGAACATCCGAAATTCCATTTCCATATGCTTTATCTATATTCTAAATTCCACTATCTCAGGTAACCCTAAAGCATTTGAAGAATCAAGTTAGTACATATATATTCATTTCAAATCATATTTCACAAGTCAATGTAAATCAAAACATAAGATTCATAATTCAGTTTTCCATCTATATTGTATCATCAAGATTTGTCAATCATAAGCATGTAAAAGTGTATCTAACATCATCATCAACAAAATATAAAAATCATCACATAATGTCTAATGATATGAAATCATGGTCCAATATATCTAATGTGGCAAAATAGTGTATCGTTATGGTAAAGAAAGTATTAAAATGCATGCTATGCTATGATGGGCCGAGGTGGGTCCTCACAACTAGCAACTAGGCATCAATTTTCATCTTAACCTTGCTCAAACTTTCTACGTTATCAACCTTAGGATTTCAAACTTGTTGTGAGACTAGAACTAAACTAAACAAACTACTAAACTGCCCAGCAAAAATGTGGGGGTCCCCATTTGCAATGGGGCGTGTGTGTTTACAACACAACAGTAAGTATGAGCAAAACATCCAAATGACTTACTAAAAATAGTGAGTGTGAATCAAAGTGTCCTAAATGATCTCCAAAAGGCACACCACAAATAAACTAGGACATTGAGTTGAAGAATACTTCAATGAGCTCCAAAAGGTCAATGGAAGAGCCATAGAACACCCTTAGAAAGGTCTACTACTCACATGTTAACCTATGGTGACCAAAGTCATAGGATAACCACTACAAAAAGCCAATGTCTTAAAAGGAGACATTACAAATGGGGAAATTGTGCTTTATATCAACTTCTAATTGATAAAATCTTTTCTTTTTGTGAATAAATGGTAATAATTTATTTGATATTGCTTCTTTTCATTATTCTTAAGCTGCCATTTTCAGGAAAGAAAATGCATTGATTTGACATAATATTTAATATGAATAGATTATTGACTAAAAGGCCTACTAATGTAAATTGGATGAAATAAATTTCTATGAGCCACTATGTGATTTGACACTTTGTCCTATTTATAGTGACTATTGTATTTATTTTTGGATGTTTGCATACAGGTTGAGTCTTGAGGAGGAAAGGAAAAAAGAGGTAGGTCCAATGGCATACTATCAAGAGTGGGTGAAGGCATGGAAAAAGAATACTTCGAAGGAGGCAGTACAAAAGCACTATGAAGAAACTGGGGAGGATGTACATACACAGCTTGCTCATATGTTTCAACATCAAACAGATAGGGAATATCGCATCATGATGGGCACAGATGTCCGCATTCTTCGTGACCCCTTAGTTATACGGATGAAGCCAGAACACAAAAAAGCAGGTGTTGTTTCCTTCTTAGATGCAAGATAAGGATTATGTTAATTGAATAAGCAAATTAAGCTTTATCTTTAGAAGGAATTAAAAAATCTTGTACTTGCATGGTATTTTCCTTGTTTTGTAAGCATTTAAAATTTTCTTTACATGTTGCTTTCTAGTCTAATGTATGTCATTTGTTCTCTGAAGAGTCATTATGGATTCTTTGTCTCCCACATTCTTGAATGTCATGCTTGTAGGTTTCAATGAACATCATTGCATAGCCAAGAAGAGGTACTTATGAATGTATTACATGACACAAATTAGAGCTTGGATGCACGATATTTCAAAATTTGACTAAGTTGTGCTAAAGTTGTAGGAGTAGACCGCAAATTCTCTTTTAATAAGTCAAGTGGAGAAGACCGCAAACTCTCTTTTCCTAGGTTAAGTGGCAGAGGTGACGAGCATGTGCTCCTTGGTTGTATTTTGCTAGGTTAAGTGGTTGAAATGTAAAGAGCCTGACTGGCTCCTTCTGGATTTATTTTCTTAATTTGAAATATTTGCAATTTTGTTTCAATAATAATCTTGTAAAATGCAATTATGACGAAATATCCACCAATATCAAATATCAAACCCAGGCAAATGGAATTTCCTTAAAACATTTATTATTTTAATTCTTATCTCAAACAAAGATCACTTGAACAATTCATTATCATGAAAAATAATGGCACCTGAAATTCTGATATTCCTCCTTAATGCCTTGACACGGCCCAAAATTATAGATAGCCGCCACCTTTTATTAGTCACACGATAGTCTGGAAAATCACGTGACTGGGCTATAGCTTAATGCAGGCCCTTGTTGTGTAAAAACGGCTCCTAGAATGATGCATGCGGGCTGGAGATGAGACGTCACAGCCTTCCTAGACCTCCCGAACCCAGCCTGAAGTTGATGCAGCCTTGTATATGGATTGCCTTTGCTGTTTATCAATTCCCTTTTCCTCAATATGAAACGCAGCATGAACTGTTTCAACGTTTCTTGTAGAATTAATAACTTCTTCAGCCAATTGCTCTCAATTTGTCAACAATGGATATGCAACAGCCTCCAATTCGAAATTCCAACTCCCTAGTATGAAGAATAAATCAAACCCTATGAAAGAAAATCGTTTTATCTGCAAATTAAAGACTTCTCACAATTCCAGTATACATCAGCACTGAATTATGATTTCAGAATAACAGCTGGAAAATTCACCATTAACTTGTAATGACTCAAATTGCAAGAAGAGGAATCAGTCCTCAAAACCTCAGCCAGGTTGTCTTTCTCACAAACTTCAATAAAAATAATAATTCAATAATGGGTGAGTAAAGTGCTTTTTCGAGTAGAATATATAGGCTTTTTAAAAACAACACTTTACTTTTTTTTTTTCACTTAAGTGGCTTTTTAACACAACACCATTTTATAACATAAAGTTATAAAGTCATAAGTTATTAAATTAAATTAAAATAATTTAATTTAATAACGACAATTAAAAAATATAAAGCCACTGAAACTGTCTGACTGAAAACAACTAACTTCTGACAACAGAGCCCCAGGTTCAAACTGCCCAGCCAGAAATAGCCACTGCCAAAAATAGACTTACTAAAAATAGTAAATTTGACACAGAGACCCTCAAAACCCACTGTCAGGTCACGAGGGTTGTGATGATGAACTGACTATGCTCAGCTGCAGAAACCTGCTAAAATGGGGACATTACAGTCCTCCCTCCCCAAGATTGCTTGTCCCCAAGCAATCGCAATCTGGGGTGCTGAAGAATATCCTCAGGTTCCCAAGTGGCATCCTCATCAGGAAGTTCATGCCACTTCACCAGAAACTCTCTAATAATCCGTCACCGCAGATGCCTCTCCCTGGTATCCAAAATAGCCTCAGGGACCAACTCTAATCTTCCCTCAACATCCAAAGGAGGTAATGTAGAAGACGGCACAACATGCTGACCCAATGCCTTCTTGAGGCGCGAAACATGGAAAACATTATGAACCCTACTATCCAAAGGTAAATCCAGCTCATACGCAACCTCCCCCACACGACGAACTACACGGAAGGGTCCATAATAACGGGGCTTGAGCTTCTCAGCTCCACTCTTCTTGATAGAAGACTGCTTGTAGGGCTGTAACATCAGATAGACCATATCACCAACCTGAAAAGAACGAGCAATCCTCCTCTGATTAGCATCCTGCTTATGCTGATTCTGAGCCCTCTGAATATTATCCCTTAATGTCCTCATGATATCCTGACCCTCTTGCAACATATCCCTTGCACTAGGCACACGACTGTCATTGCATAATAAATCCATAAAACTAGGAGGATCATACCCATACAAAGCCCGAAACGGAGACATCTGAATAGTCATGCGGTGATTGGAGTTATAACAAAACTCACACAAATGTATCCACTTCACCCAAGCCTGCTGCTAAGAGGAAACATAATTCCGCAGATAGCCTTCTACCCATTTATTTACTATCTTAGTTTGACCATCAGTTTGAGGGTGGTAACTAGTGCTTGGAGTCAATTCCGTCCCACATAACTGGAAAAGCTCTTGCCAAAAATGACTCATAAAACGGCTATCACGATCGCTCACAATAGTCCGGGGCAAACAATAGCTCAGCTAACTGAATAGCCGAGAAAGTGGTGGTAATCGGGAAGAAATGAGCATACTTAGTAAGACAATCCACCACCACAAAAATACAATCTCTACCTTGCACTTTCGGCAAGCCACAATAAAATCCATAGATAAACAGGCCCACTTTTGTTTAGGAATGGGAAGCGGCTGTAACAATCCGGTTGGATAGGTATGCTCCCATTTGTTCTACTAACAAATAGAGCACTCCCGAACATATTGCTGAACATCAGTTTTCAGACCCTTCCAAGTGAACCTCTCACGAACTTGCATATAAGTCTTAAAGAACCTAGGATGTCTAGCCAATGGAGAATCATGAAAAGCCCGAAGAATAATCTGTCTAACACCCGACCCAGGGACTAAATATATCCTTCCCTTGTAAATGATCAATTCATTCACAAGCGTATAATTGCTGTCTTGTATACTGCCATCAACAATACCAACGGCCCACTAATCACGCACATACTCTGCGATAATCCGGTGTCTCCAATCCTCTGCTATCTCTATAATCACACACTAGTGGGGTCTCTGAGAAAGGGCATCAGCTACCACATTCTGAGTACCTTTGAACTAAGAGATATCAAAGTCATAAGACTGCAACTTACTAACCCACTTCTGCTGCCTCTCATTAAGATCCCGCTGTCCAAGAAAATGCTTCAGGCCATTATGATCAGTTTTAATACAAAATTTGCTACCCACCAGGCACTGCCTAAATTTGGACAAGGCATGCATAATGGCCAACATTTCTTTGTCATAAATGCTAAACAGTCTCTCAGGACCCCTGAGTTTCCGATTCTCGAAAACAATAGGATGGCGATCCTGAGAAAGCACTACTCAATACCCTCTCCTGAGGCATCACAATGCAGCTCAAAGGGTCTTGTGAAATCCGGCAATGCTAAAACTGGGCATGAAGTCATGATCACCTTGAACTTCTCAAAACACTCCTGTGCTTGAGTAGTCCATACAAAAGGACCGTTACTGGTTAAATCAGTAAGCAAAGCTGCATGTCTAGAGAACCCTGACACAAATGTACAATAGAAAGCACAGAATCCAATGAATCCCCTCAGCTGTGTCAAGTTTCCCGGTGTAGGCCAATCCAGAATAGCACGAACCTTATCCGGGTCCATGCGAACTCCCTCTGCACTGATGATGTGTCCCAAATACAATAACTCTGTCATGCCTAAAGCACACTTGGACTCCTTGGCATACAAGGAAGCCTCATCAAGAATACCCAATACTATATCCAGATGTGCTACATGCTCGTCCCATGTCTTACTATAAACTAATATGTCGTCAAAAAACACAAGAACAAATCTCCACAACTGGCCATGGAAGACTTTGTTCATAGTAGACTGGAATGTGGCGGGGGCATTAGTCAAACCGAAGGGCATGACTAAAAACTCAAAGTGGCCACAGTGACACCTGCATGCTGTCTTCTCCACTTCCTGCTCTCTAACTCTGATCTGATGATATCCTGATCTCAAATCAATCTTGGAGAAGTATTTAGCCCCATGTAACTCATCAATAAGCTCATTGATACGAGGAATCGGATACTGGTTTTTAATAGTCTTTTTATTTAGCATCCAGTAATCTATACACATCCTGAGTGTCCTGTCCTTTTTCTTTACTAGACCAACAGATGAAGCAAAGGGGGACTTACTCGGCCTAATATGTGCCATAGCGAGCAACTCCTGAATGGTCTTCTCATTCTCATCTTTCAAACGTTTAGGGTGCTGGTAAGGAGTAATCGTGATGGGCTTAGTGCCCTCCTCCAACTCAATAATGTGTTCAATTCCCCTATTTGGTGGCCTGCCATAAGGTAAATCATTAAACACCTAAGAGTGTTTAATTCTGAGCTGCTGAATATCTGGATGATAAGCTGGCCCATTTGTGTTATCCAGTGTAGACAACACCCTACACTCTGCTGCCCAATTTATAACATCATCATGCTGTACTTTACGCTGCATGCAGTTGAAAGAAATAGTCTTTAAATCACCACTCTGAATAGCGTTAAGAATGTGAGTCTTACCATCCTTGATGAACCTCAACTCCATCCTTTCCGTGTTCATGTAGATGTCTTTAAGTGAATGCAACCAGCTCATGCCAAGAACTATATCAGTGCTGCCCATGTCAACCACATAAAAATCTGCCTTGAAGGAATAATTATTCAGTTTTACAGGAAGCTCAGGAATTTTTTTATTACACTTGAGAGAGTAACCATCAGCTACCTGTACTCTAAGTCCTTCAAAATCTTCAGTTTCAAATCCTCTCTTGGCTACCAAACGAGAGTCAATAAAATTATGAGTAGCTCCTGTGTCAAAAAGAGCAACGACTCGCTGCCCTGCCAAGAGACCATGCATTTGAAATGAATCTTCCTTTCTCATGCTAGTAAGGTAAACAACCTTAAAATCAGAATTAACCACCTGCTCATCGTGTCATGTCCCCATTCTGGTTGATATCATTTGGCGTGCTGGATCAGTCTATCACAGGCTCTCGTAGACTGGTGGCGATGTGGAAAGAGTCATTCTGATGATTATTTGGGGATTGGATGGTCTTATTTGCTTTTGGAGAGATGGTGTTTATCATATTTTTTATTATAATGTGTTATGTGGGGCCAAAATGTTATAATTTTGAGTTGAGTTGCACTTTTTATTTTATAAAGTTACTTTTTATATAAAAGTGCATTATAAAAAGATTTTATAAGAATATTTTATAGATACTTCTAGAAGTTTTGGTGGTTTCTTAGAAAAGTGAATAAATAGAGTGTTTGGCCTCTCATTTGGACATCCCATGACTTGAGTTTACTCTACTTTTCTCTTTGAGCATTTGTGGCGCCATCTTGGTCTGCAGATTTTCATTTGATCTTTAGGAATGGAGTTTCTTAAGGATTTCCATAACTGAGGAGGTGAAATATCCTTTGAAGGGTTGCACTTTGGAAGTGGTATTCAGCCATTTCAAGTTGAGCTTATTTGGAGTCCTCAGAATTACCTGAGGGTTTGAGTTTTTGATTGCAAGAGAAAAAAAAATAGATCCGAAAAAAGCAGTCCGAAAAAGCAGATCCGAAAAAAGCAAAGTGAAAAAGCAGATCGGAAAAAGTAGTCCGAAAAAACAGATTCGAAAAAGCAAAGCGAAAAAGCAAATCCGAAAAAGCAGATCCGAAAAATCAAAGCGAAAAAGCAGATCCGAAAAAGCAAAGCGAAAAAAATAGATCCGAAAAAGTAGAGCGAAAAAACAATCTGAAAAGTTTTTGTTACAAGTCTAATTCAATTTTCAGAATTTTAGGATAGGGTTTTGAAACCACATTTTTGCTCATATCTTCCTCATTACTCAGCATATCATTCTGGGTATTTTTGCATCGGATTTCTATCGTCGAGGAGATAAAGATAGGTGCATTTTGGAGTCCCAAAATGCCATGATTTATTTTTAAGGAATTTTCAAAACTCCTAGGCATTTTAAAAAATTGGCAAGGAAGTACATTTTCAGATTTGGGGTGACTTTGGCTTGGGTGTTGGCATCTTCAGCATTGGTAAAAATCATTGCAGCCATTTACAATCAGGTTCCTCACTTCTCATTTTGCATTTGACATATTTTCTGAGAAATGTATGTTTTCAGCTGAGTACAAAATATAGCTTCAGCACTTTATTATTTTACATTGTACTTGTCTTTGTTTGCCATTTGGCATTATTGGAATCAAAGGAAGGCTAGAATTTTGCAAGTGAAAGGGCATTGTAATTTTTAGTCTATCTATATTGCAAACCTAGGGTTTGATGATCATATTATTGGCGGAAATATGTATGGCATTGTTGCAAATTGTTGATATATGAATGACATATGGTTTTGAGCAATTTCCTACATCATTGATAGTGTTTTAGATGGTATTTGGTTGCTATCTATTATTCTGAAAATTTGGGACAGCGAACTCATATATTGCAAAATAATTTTCTATCTACATTTTGAGTTACATTTTTGAGGGGTTTTTAGTGGCCTATTAGTAAGGGTCATTACACATCGTCATTACCTGGAACCTCGTGTGAATCATGCTCATAATCAGCTTGCTGTCCCGAAAATTCAGAATTTTCTTCTTCATTATAAAACCACCCCATCATCTTATTTTTCCCTTTCAGTTTCAAGGGACAATCATGATTCAAATCATAGGGCCCTCTACAATGAAAACATAATTTCCTCCTTAGATCATTTAGAGCTTCCTGATCCAAAGGGCCTGTTGTAGGACGACTGGAATTAGCTCTATCATCCCTTTTAGGTGCTGTCCTATCATAAGATGTAGTAGAAGGTCTCGCAGCAAACTTATTCCGTGGAGTAGATGCATCCAAATTCCTTGCTTTTTTCAGATGATGTATTTACCCTTTGAAACTTCCATGTTGCAGCACAGGATATGTCAACACCGACCAAAGCTAAATGAAAGATGAAATATCAGTATGATAAAGAGCTGGCTCATTCTACACCTTCAGTTGTTTCATCATCATTGGATCAAGTTACAGATACAAGAATAGGGAATATTGACATGACCAATTTCTTGCAAAGGCTTGAAGATCCTGCCAATAGGGAACTATGGCACATCAAGAGGAGTAACATTCACTTGATTTCTTCTTTCCCTATGGCTGCCTTGGAACCCGAATTTGTCTTTGAGTGTGCGCGTCATTTCAATCCCAAGGGCAAAACAGTCAAAGATGTAAATGGAAAGGTGATTTTCAGCTTGGATCTTGATGTTAGTGAACAAATTTTCAGAATACCTCCAAGCTCTGAATGTGTAGACTTGTCCAAGGACATATCCATGCAGCTGTGGATTCAACATAAGACAGATTATCAAAGATACTTAAATGATCATTGGTTGGTTAATAAGAGGTCGAATTTCTCCAGATGGCCCAAAACAATACACAGATCGGATTTCTCTCCAGAAGTCAATGATCTAATAACGCTCCTTAGTAGAATCTGTGGCCTTAGGGATTCATGTAATTTTGAGCCATGGATGTATAAGTTTATTTTTCAAATTCTTGAAAATAAGGAACCGATCTATTGGGGAGAACTTGTGAGCACAACTTTGTGTGAACAAATGAGCCATGTGGGTGCCTTAGTGCCTTTCTATATGAATTCTTATCTGGTTTACATTGCTGCAGCCATGGGAACCTTCTCTGGACTTTCCACTAAAGGAGATCGATCATTGGTTCCTATTTGGGAGTATCATGATCAAATTACACTCACACAGAGAAAATATTATTACCGGAGAGTGCAAGATGCTTTCTTTGGGCATTTCAGGTGCCTGTTTGACAAAGAATTGGCAATCAAGAGGTTGTCAGATGAAGCTTGGAAAAAGGTGAATCATTTTGGTTGCATCTTCCTGCAATTTCCAAGTTTTACCTATCTAAGAGTGGGTTATTTCCAAGGACAACCCTATACTTTGTTGAGATATTCTACTGACAAGATCATTCTCATGGAGATGGCAAGACAACTCATGGAGGTTCAGTCATACCAGCATAATTTGCATAGGCCAGGATTTGGTATCACCACTGCCACACCTCTTCAGATTGGTCGTTATACACTTAACTCAGTGTATAAAGCAAAAGCAATGGAAGCAAAACTTCAGCTCATCACGTTGAAGAAATTCAAGGCCAGATCTGATTTTGATTACAGAGGAATGCATTCAAAGATCAAGAGACCCTTCATCCATGTTCATCGCATGGAAGATGTCTGGATTGATTTGCGCACCGAAGTGGATATCATGAGGATGGACTACTGCAGGCTTAGCTTGAAACAAATCATTGATCTTAACATGGTTGAAATTCCGGAAGGGATTGAAATTGAAGATGATGGTTTTGTCTTAGATCCTAAGTATTGCAATACTCAATTTGAAAAACTTGTTCCTTTTCCCATTCAATGGCAGCAAAAAGAAGAGAATTATGTCTTCAATAGATTTCAATCTATTTTGTTGAATAGCAACAAGTGGCTGAAGAGCAAAGGACTCAAAAGAGTGCATCCAAAGGTTGGGGTAGACTGCAATCATTTCGGCCCTATTGGAAGGAAATCACAGGTGGAAATTAGAAATAAGGATGAGTCTTCTTCTCAATCGATTAAAGCTATCAAGTTTACAGTTGAAGGAGAAAAAGGATTAAATTCACCCTTAGGTCCTGTTCAAACGTCCCTGCGAGAGGAAGAATTAGATGAAGAAGGAGAGATTATGATCATATCTCCTCCTCAACTACCAAATAGTGAAGATCCTTCTAATCAAGAGGAGCCATTTCTACATATGATAGATAATGATGTGGATTCATTTTTCACTGTATTCACTCCTGCTATTGCTGCTTCAGAAGTCAACATGTCTGCATTTCCTATCTCTTCTGCAGCTCCTATCCCCACAGCAGGATAGTGTGAGAATTTGGTAAATGTTTTTGGTGACTTCCCAGCTCTTATGGAAGATCAAGTTTCCCAACTTGATACTTCAGTTATAGGCTTGAAGAATTCATGACAGAGTCATCCCAAAGGACACTTATGGCTCCTGTTGTGCAAACAAAGGCATGCACAATGACAACGGAATACAATCAGGATCAATGCCTACTGCAATCACTGTTTCAAGTCCAGCAAAAGAAGGTTTTAGTTTGCCATCATGGTTAGGAAAAATCACCATGAAAAGATAGAAAGTGACATTACCTTTGGAGGATTTTTTTGCCAGGAAAGGTAAATCTAAGTCTTCAAAGGCTAAGGTTGTCTCAAGAATCATTGTTGATGATGAGAAAACCAAGTATGTTGAGATTGCAGACCCATTGGTAGACAAACCAGCTGAAGCACTGACTTGCTCTGACTACAAGTTCACCAAGGTAGAACTTGGTAAACAAACATGGCTGGGATGTCTGCAAGATGCTCAAGATGCATTGTCAAATGTGTCTAAAAGGATGACAGTCCCAACCGGTGCTGAGAGGGGAGGGGTGAATCAGCACTCGTAAATACTTCTCTAGCTGAATCCATTGAAGTAAACTTACAGCACAAAAGGCAAACAGATTAAAACAAATAATAACAGTAAGTAAACAATCACAAAGTGACATTAGATTTATCACGTGGAAACCCGGTTAGGGTAAAAACCACGGTGTGAGAAGACCTCACAAATTTTGTACTCTCCTAGAGTACGCCCTGTTAAGAGCTTTCCCGTTTAAAGGATAAAAACGCACTTGCTAGATGCGACTCAGTTAAGGGATTTGTTACAATAAGGTTTGCTAGGACCTGCCTGGTCAGAGGACTTTTTAAACACCTTGAGAGATGTCACCCGGTTAAGGGATTTCGATACAAGGGACCTGTTAGAGTCCACCCAAATACTGGGATCAGTCCCAACCGGTGTTGAGAGGGGAGGGGTGAATCAGCACTTGTAAAAACTTTTCTAGTTGAATCCAGTGAAGTAAACTTACAGCACAAAAGGCAAACAGATTAAACCAAATAATAACAGTAAGTAAACAATCACAAAGTGACCAGATTTATCGCGTGGAAACCCGGTTAGGGTAAAAACCACGGTGTGAGGAGACCTCGCAAATTTTGTACTCTCTTGGAGTACACCCTATTAAGAGCTTTCCCGTTTAAAGGATAAAAATGCACTTACTAAATGCGACCCGGTCAAGGGATTTGTTACAATAAGGTCTGCTAGGACGTGCCTGGTCAAAGGACTTTTTAAACACCCTGAGAGATGTCACCCGGTTAAGGGATTTCGATACAAGGGACCTGTTAGAGTCCACCCAAATACTGGGATTTGTCTATTGTAGTTTGCCAGAAAACAATAGAAGTGTGATCTTTACAGATGGCTTTGCTTAGCCTGAGAAGATCTCTTTTTACGCTCAACTGAGAATCAACACCGGTTACCGCAGGTGTATTCTCATCTACTGTTGTGCTGTTTTGCACAATCTAGTATCTCTCTTTCTCTACTTTCTTTTACCCTTGCTTCTGTGGCATATAGGTTCACTCTTTCTCTTGGCAGAATGAAGGCAACTCTTCTTCTCAACAGGCATAAGAATATATACAGTTTTTTTGCCCTAACTGCGCCTCAAATGCATGACCTAATCTTGAGATCTTACGAATACATCACTCAGTGGAGTATTGGTTCACTGAGCAAACATCCAATGCATGCTCTGGCTTTATCTGCTTCATGAAAAAAACAACAGTTGCGTGTCTGGCAACCTTCCTTCATAGGAGATAACACCTTCATTTAAAGCCGCTGAATCCGACTTTAAATCCTTCAGTCGCGCCTCAAGAAGCCATTGATTCTGGCTGTAAATCTTTTACCTGCGCCTCAAACCGATCACCAAGACAACTCAAGATCACCTGGATTTACTGCAATAAATCCCAGTAGAAAGAGCTGATTGGAACAGATAATAGACAGTTGACTATGACTTCCTCGGTTCATACTGGAGTCTTATAACATATCCGATTGAGTCCTTCGATCTGTTGTAGTCTCTTTCTTGTCTTACTGGTTGCATTGTCCCAGTTGTGTTATAGACACTAGTTGGATATTGCTTTAGCTGTACTTGTCTATACCAGTTTGTAGTTCGGTCCTTGGTTGATACTGGAATACTCTCTTCCCTAATTGAATGCATTGTCCGTTTACTGATGCTTAGTGTGGAGACCGGTTACAATGGATTACAGTTATTCTTTTCTTGCCAAACTAGCTTCTCTTGATGTAGATTTTGTTAGAGCTTTAGCCTGTATAGAGATGACAAATCTCTATCCTCTTTTGCCAATCAATGACAATACTTGGACTGGTAGAGAGCTTAGTGGTTACTATCATTTGATGCTAACAAAGGAATCATGAACTTTGGGAGAAGAACTTGTTGAAGCAAGAAAATGCTCGTCTTCATGAGATCATTGATCAACAGGCATCTCAATTTGTCACTACTTCATCACAAACGGCTCAGGTAAACAGGAGAGCAGAAGCAGTAAAAGATTGGTTTGAAGGAGTCCTCTCAAAAGGAGTTCATTCAATCAGAAATGCGCATAAAGTCCTTGAGCGTATCAGAGAGATTGAAGAAAGGCTCCATGACATGATTGCTTCTTTTAACCAAGGTATCAGTAATCTGAAAGAAGATTTAAACACCTGGGAGCAAATGGTTGACAAAGATTTAGATGCTCTTGTTACATATGATATTTTTTCATCTAGGGATATGTTCTGCCAAAATCAGGGGCTCATGGATTACAAAGTTCAAGGGTTAGAAAATCTTTTGACTAAACTTCAAGAAGAGCTAAAAGGTTGTCAGGCAGTGGAGCAGGATGTCATCAGTAGTCTCAATCAATTGGGATGTGAAGTTCATACCAGAGATGATAATCTCTCCACTGAAGAAGTGATGACTACAGGATATACTGACAGGGTTTAGTGCTGATTTTAATTCTAAAGATTTTGGAGTACAAACAATGGACAAATTTGTTGCATACAAATTTGTGACAAAACACTTGAAGGATTCCCTTGTAGATGATTATAGGACTATGAAATCAGCATAGGACAATGCAATCAGAATTGAAGCTATTTCAGAAACAATGAAGATTTCAGATCTTCCTCTTATTCATGATTGTATTGCCAAATATAAGGCTTTCCTTGATAATTTCAAGGATTAATTCTTCTTTCTTCATCTTTCCTCTTTAGTTTTCATGCTTTGTAGATTGGAGAAGATGAATTGCATGCAATGCAATTACATGTAAATTCGATTGCATGTCCTTATGACATGTAATCCAACAATTCTCCTCACCTAGTTAGACTAGGTCAAAGTGGTTGAGTTTCTCCCACTTTTTCCTCCTTTTTCTCATTCCTTTCCCTATATAAGGAATGCCCCTCTCATTGTAAATCTCATCATTATTTTATGCAAGAGAGCTGTGCCAAACTTGTGCAAGCATAACTATGATTGTGTAGTACTATTTTGGAGAAAAATAAATAGAAAGAAACAATTGGAGTTGAAGCTGTGACTGAGTGCAATTGTGGTGAATCAAATTGGAAGCTGTGATTGCAATTTGGTTTTGTTGTCTTTTTGTTTATGTGATTCTTGTGTTTTGTTAAGAGCAAATTGAAAATTAGAAACAATCGGAGCCGAAGCTGTGACTTGGAGCGATTGTGGTAATATAAGACTAGAAGCTGTGACTGTAGGTTATATTACCATCTCATTTTCATACACTTTGTTAGAATAGTTAGAAAATCTCTACTTTTGGAAGTCTGTGTGCCCCAATGGTAGAGGTGTTTCTTATAGAATAGATAAATATTCCATAGAGCCAAGCCGGTATGCTTTTCAATCAGCCTGTGAGTTGGTGTTGGTTTATCGGTATCACTGTTTCCATCTTTTAGATAGAAGTGTAGTTTAGAGATTAAAGCTTTGCCCATTACTCGTTCTTCGGGTAAGTGGATTCCTTCTTGAAAGATAAGAGGAAGGAATATTTGTAACACCCTATTTGATAATCTCTTAACTTCTTGCTTACCTTGAGTTGATCCAAGGAATGGTGAGAAGGCGGAGCCTTCCCTTTAAGGTTGGTGAGACATTGTCTCACACGCTGTGGTTGGTATCACTATTTCGTAACTGGATTTTTTCCCAAAACTGTCGGTTGCAAAATATCCACCCAACAAGGGCGTATTCCAGAAGAGTATAGAATTTGTGAGGTGTCCTCACACCGTGGTTTTCACCCTAATCGGGTTTCACGTGATAAATCTGGTGTTACTGTGTGATTGTTTGCTTACTGTTATTATATGCTTGAATCTGTTTGGTTTACAATTATAAGTATACTTCATCAGAGTTAAAGAGAAAAGTTTTAGAGGTGCTGATTCACCCCTCCCCTCTTAGCACCGGTTGGGACTGGGAAGTCATTAGACGTGAAAAGATGGACATGCATAAAGGTCCTAGTCAAGTTGAAAATAATGCATTTTCGTTTCAAGTTCATGAACTTGAACAAGTGTTGCATGAATGTACTACCGTAAAGCTTGAGGACAACCTCGTCATAAATGATTTAGATTTTATCAAGTCTGAATTTTATGGACAACATACTAAGGTATGTAGTGCAGTTATTATTTTCATCTAAATCACATAAAGGAGATCATTCCGATCAGCTTGAGGTGATGATGGTTGATGAACCATTTTTTCAAGTTGCAGCTGTCAACACGAATGTAGTCTTTGTTTGATCAAGGGGATTTCCCATAAGACATCTTGCTTGGTTGGAGGCCGATGGAAAAATAAAAGTTCCGCAAGAACTTGAGAATGAAGATACTTTTGAAGAAGAACCTGGGTATAGTATTCGATGTATATTTGGGCCATATTAGATACATATCCAAATCCGATACAGGGATACGCACGCTTGAGGAGGGACAGGAATTTATGGCAACTCTGGAAAATTTGTGAAGTCTCCTTTGGAGACAAATTTGGTGTTTGATTCAAGAATGTCATGTCCGCTTTTTGTGTTTATGTGGACACTACTTTAATTATCAAATTCTCCTTAATGCAATGTGCAACTATATGAATTTAGGAATGCAATGACAGTGAATTATGAACACAAGTTAATGAATTATAAATATGACTGATAATTCCAAATGCTACAACAATGGAAATGCACTAATGAATAATAATGCAGTGGTAAATGGAATGTATATATGACTGGTAATTCCAAATGCCAGTAACTGACTATTACAATGCGATGATAATGCAGAGGCCATTATATCAATATGGACTAATGACTGCGATGTATGTTTGGCAGTTCGAAAGTAATACTATGAATTATGAACACAAGTTATGAACACAAGTTAATGGATTATAAATATGAACAGTGAATGAATTAGGAATGCAAGTTAATGAATTAGGAATGCAATGACAGTGAATTATGAACACAAGTTAATGAATTATAAATATGACTGATAATTCCAAATGCTACAACAACGGAAATGCACTAATGAATAATAATGCAGTGGTAAGTGGAATGTATATATGACTGGTAATTCCAAATGCCAGTAACTGACTATTACAATGCGATGATAATGCAGAGGTAATTATATCAATATGGACTAATGACTGCGATGTATGTTTGGCAGTTCGAAAGTAATGCTATAATACAAATGTATATATGTTGGCTGTTTCTGATCTAGCAATGTAATTGTATGCACATCACCCTGTGAGCCATCTCTGATCTTCGATATGAAATGTGCTGTAAGTTATAGGATAAACAATATTTAGCAGAGGTATGCCATCTCAGATGTTCTGATGTTAATTATGCAAATACTCTGTACCCGAGCTGTCTCTGATATATCTTTGGTATTATATGCTCTTTAATGATGTCATCTTTGATTTGCAATTGATATGCTTGCACTGAATGGGTTGTGGCAGCAACCAACTATGCTCTTATTATCGAGTGAATTCCACAAAGGGAAATAAGGTTATAAAATCAATTCTTCTTCACATCCTTTGGAAAGCTGATCGGCTTAGTATAAGTATGTGCCGAAGAAGCACGATGGAAAGACGCCAATCTTCATTATCAAAAATTGCCATTACTAATTGATAACCAATTCGATTATTATGAGTAATCGTATGTAATTGCTGATTAAACATAATAATCGATATATATGCCAGGTATCAATGGATATAGTCATCGCTGAGAATAGAATTGTTATTTACTCAAAATAATCACTTGTGATTATTATGAGTAATCAAATGCGATTATCCATAATAATCATAAGTCATTATTTTCTTATGGCCAGCCTGGAATACCGTTGGCTGTATAATCAAGTCCATGAGGCGGCAGTGACACCTGACCATGGAGAGCAGTGATCTCAATGATGCCATTCTCAACAATCTCATGATGCAGAGATATATATATATATATATATATATATGAACATGATACTGACTGCAGAGTGCCATGATACTTATTGCTGAATGCCATGGTGCTGAATGCTATGATGCAGAATGCTATGGCGTTGATCCTATGAGTGCATCTATACATGGTTTAATGTTTTCTGTATGTGACAGTGTGCACGGTACATTGTATGATGTATGGATGTATGCATAGAACAAGGATATGATGGATTTGTTAATGGATTATAATGCATACATGAATAGGGTGATGCACCTATATGGATGATTATGCAGAATATGATGGTGATCTACTAACTTATTTGAAATGAATCTAACTATTATGCAATTGTAGGGAATGTATGTACAAGACAAGTTATGTTTACTTTTCCTTGTCACTATTTATATGTTTGTTATTTTGATTAAAATAATGGGATATCACAAGGAATAAGTAAGGAGTTTTGCCTGGAGATATTATCATGGGAGTGAGATGACATAATTTCTGAATAATGATATTGCTGGGCCCAATTCAATAAGGGGCAATGTAAAGATTTCTGGCTATATTTTGTTGGCATGAAAAAATAGAGATTTATTCCAAAGAATCTTTTCTAAAGATAATCATAATGCCACATTAGTTGGATGGAAAAGTCGTTGAATACAAATCTGAAACTGTACACAGAATTATTCTCTTGCAATTTGTTTGACAAAATTTTATTGAGAAGAGAAAAAGTGAGTAGAAACTTTTAAGGGATCTGACAGAGTTATTACATCTATCTTCCCTTAATGCGCTTAGGCGTTTCTTTAATTTCTTTTCTACACAACCCTTTTGATTTGCAAGCCATGAGGATGCTGGCAAAAGGTTGTGGATTTTTGACTTTTCACCTGCCAATGCATTAGCTCAGCCTTCCAACAAATCGAGGGCATTTTAAACTGTATTTTGACTCAGCTGCTAGTTGCATTTGTTTCAAAGTTTTTAAAAGCCCTTCAGCAAATCGATTTTGTACATAGCTGCAATCATGGATTTCTACGAGACCTCATTTTGTTGAGGCATTCTGTCAAACAATTCACCAACCTTGTCTATGCTTCCACATTTGCATACATGTCTTCCAGGGAAGTTGCAATTACAACTGACAAATTCCTTCGATCCTTTATCTGTTGATGGATATTCACACTGGTTTCCAAATCTCTCATTTCGCAGGCTGGGAGGATGCTGGAAAAAGTTCTGTAATTGGATTTAAATCTGCCAATACATTTGCTTGAAGTGTTGAAAGCCCTTTACAACAAGTACTGCTGAT
Source organism: Chamaecyparis obtusa (assembly GCA_027943335.1). Taxonomy (NCBI): domain Eukaryota; kingdom Viridiplantae; phylum Streptophyta; class Pinopsida; order Cupressales; family Cupressaceae; genus Chamaecyparis; species Chamaecyparis obtusa. The sequence continues at coordinate 92,577 of BSBK01000854.1, forward strand.
ATGATATTATAATTTGCTAAACTATAACCATCTTCAAGCTGCTTTTCACCAAAATTGAGTGTATGCTGGTCAGGGGAAATTTCCTCCTTGTACAATGCTTATTGGATTTTATCATTACTCATGGATTACATTCCTGATGAATTGGCTGAGCACCATCTGACAAAGAGTGGCTTTCAATGTCCGGATTTAAGAATAAGTAGGTTGGTGTCCATTGCCACACAGAAATTCATAGAGATTGCGAGTGATGTTTTCCAAATTCCAACTTTGCAAAGTTGGAAAGATGCTAACAAACCAAGACAAGCCAAAACAAGCCAAAAGTAGAAAATATTTTTTTTATTGATGCCGATTGCCATTCACCCACAATGCTCCTGCATCATGTCTCTAAGGATCTTAATGCTCTTATTAATTGCACGCCATTCCATATTGCTCAATATTTACTAACTGGTAGTTTTACTTCTGCAAACAACTATTTTCTTCATTCTGGGTAATACTTAATGTTGTGTATATTATTGTTATGCAGCATTTGGAGGAGATCCAGCATATCCAACTATAAATTATGAACGGCCACCAGATCATACTGTTGATTATCGAGGACCTAATTTCCATGAACCAGTACGAGAGCCATTGGATCTTATAAGACAGGTTGAACCTTAACACCTAATTTCACTGAAGAAAAGTACTATTTTCAGCTTACAAGTTGTATGTTAGAATTTTCTTATAGGGACAACTTGTATAAATGTTTCCTTCCTAGAGATTAATTTTTCATAAGTAGTAGTGATTCTCTTGTTAGTTGGCCCAATCTTCTAATAAACAGAGGGGCACTATGACACCTGAATATTATCAAACATAGCTTCTGTTTGTCAATGATGTTAGGCTCCTAAAAGGTATTTTAGAACACTAACAGGTTTTCTTGAACTGCATCTCAGGTAAATTTTAGTTCATTGTCAGACTGATCATATCTATATATTTAGCTTGTAAGTAAAAAAATGAATCAATTAGACACACTTGTCTTCCCACTTTTATTTTAAGATTGATATGCGAATCCATCACAATAAGACTGTTATCTTGTTTTTCTTGTAAGGAGATTTTATTAATAGATGATATATGAAATTATTTACATATTAATGTTTGGTTATCCAGATACAGAGTTTATTTTTGTCTCTAAACAATAATCATCTATTGTTGAACTGCCAGAGAGAATTGGCATATTATAAGTCATATGGAAGCTGCCCAAAATTGTATTCATAGCCTTAATTATATGCTGTGTTTTGGGACTGTGAGCCACCATTTTATCATTTGAAGTAATAAGTCATAAGCTGGTCTTTGACTACGCACTCTAGTATCAAGAATGGCTTCAATCAATAAGCCAACAATACTGTCATGTCCCCTTTTCAGAACTAAAAAGCTTAATAATATTCTAAGTTGGTCTTAATCACTCTATTTTCAAATGGACAACTTAAATATTATTAATTCGCTCCAGCTTAATCCCGCTCACTCTAGCCCCAGTTTTGTTGATGAGGGTTTTACACACCGCTAACTCAAAATAAAATATACTAAGTATATCCTATTCTATCTTGAACAAAGAAATTTCAGGTGCTATTGGATGTGATCGGATGAGACAACCCCAAGGTTCCTAATGTCAGCTCTTGACTAAGCTTGGATAACTTGGTGGTAAATATGCTGCTGCTGGTTACACAAAGGGAAATACATACTCGTTCCTGCACAGCGAATCTGATCCTTTCACACTTCAAGATTTTGCTAGCCTAACTTAGCTCCTTTGAGATAAACTGAAAACAGGATAAAGCAGGTTTAGAGGGAGAGCTCATCCTATTTAATCCTAACTAAAAGTTATCTTCTTTGACTGCTGAAATTCATAAACCAGAATGTGCTTTGCCAAGTTAATGCAGCTACACACAATCTATCTTCCAAGGTATACGAATGATTTTCAGATCACTAAGCATTTATCAATCCCATAAGACATGCAGTAATGATAAATAGACTTAGCGATTCAACTAAAGTTTCTTAAACGAGTTCAGACTAACCATGCACTGCAACATGCATTGGCAAGCTGCAAATGATATGAACTATTACGATAATAGATAGTTTCTAATTTTATCACTCTTTCGTCTATTTCTAATGGTCACTCTTTTTGTAATGTTTCCATAAACTCCTTTTGTTTGTCATGGAATCTTTCTCTTTCACTCTACAAGAATGTTTCTATTTCCTCTCTCCTATTCGTTATAGAAACATTCTATTGTATCTTATATATATAGATCATTCATGATCATTGTATAATAAGACATTCATTATTTTACCACAATATGGTATCAGAGCAAATTCCTGGCCTCTTCGAAAATTTTTAATTTCTTTTTTGAAATTATTAGTTGAAGATTTTCAAAGCTTTTTTCCCCCGAGTGTTCAAAATTTGCATTTTTTTTTCCTCACCCTCTTGTCTAGGGTTTCTGCATTTTCGACTAGGGTTTTAACCCTTCAGTTCAAGTTGGAATTTTTTTTTGATTGCAGATTCCTTGTGATGCAGGAGCATCTTAGGGTAGTTGGCAATCCTGTATGTTGGAGTGTTTCTGTGTTACTCGGTTGCAGATTTGACCGAGGGGCTTGGTCATTGGAGGGGCTCGGTCACTGAAGGGAACTCGGTAAACTCTGGCACTCGGCAGAACCTGTACTTGGCAATGCTGGTGGTGCTCGATCGACGTGCTTGCTCGGTGATGCCTAGTTGGTTTGGTTGTTTTACTGGCGCTTGGTAGTTTGTCTTATCGACTGGAGTTCTTAGAGATTTGGTTGGCCGACTTGGTGTATTTAATGTTGGTAGTTTGTGTTGCATTCTCCTATGTGGATCTAGAGGCCGACATAGAGAATTAATTGTTTGTAAGGCTATTTGAGAGCCGACTGATGTTGCATTTAATATTTGTTTGTTTTAGAAGCCCACTTGGCTTAGGAGTTAATTGTTTCTTCCATCCGACTTGTGGTTGAAGAAATGTATTTAAGGAGGGTTTGGGTAGTTGTTTAGGGGGATAGTGAGGAGTTGGGAAGAGGATAGTAATTGGATCCTGCAAGACCCTGAAGGTCAGAGTGTTTGTCTGATATTTGTAATAGCAGAGCTAGTGGTTTGCATGCTTGCAGACAAGGGGATTGCTTGGTGTCTTGTGAGCTCAAGTTTAGATTTGCCTTAGTGTTTCTACCAGTTGCTGGTGTGTCACAAAGATGGACTAGCTAGAGGATTGCAGAAGTTATGGTTGTTATTGATTGTATTTGGCCCTAACTCAGAAGGCCTTACAGCCGGGCGTGTTGAATGAAACTCTATTTGAGCATTATATTGTTGTGTTTCCGCTGTATTGTGGTTACTAGTGTAGATTTGGACTGTCCATTGAGGGATCTTCTGAGTGGCATTGCATCACCTTGTGGGTTTTTCGAGAGCTCAACTAGGTTGTTGTCCTCTTTTTCTTCGTGTCTCGATTTTCGAGCCAACGGATCCACTATCTGATAAGATATTCTTGGTGGGTTTTTGCAGATCTCAACTAGGTCAATCTTGCTTTTTTCTTCTGGGTGCATTGTTTTTCGTGCCTCAATTTTTGATCCAGCGGATTTAGAATCTGACGGCAGATTCTATCTGGTAATTTTTAGTTCTTCACTGGGTGTCTTCAAATTTTTTGGGTCTTTCGTTAATCTGCTTTGAAGTTTGTGCCCTTTTTTGATTTTTCACATTTTTTCTTGGAAAAACGTGCTATGACATCTCTCACCAGTCTTATGCTTGAAGGCAATCAATGTTTCAACAAAAAGAACTACAACACTTGGAAGCAATGCATGTTGATGATTTTTGAGTACCGTCGCCTTGAGGCGCTTGTTCAAGGTACCGAGACTCGTCCTACCATAGCTGATGTGACTCAAGACAAGTTTGATGAACATAATCGTGAAGCGGTTATGCTCATTAAGCTTTTAGTTACTGATGATCAGCTGCCTCAAATCCCGTTTGGCAAGATAGCTGCAGAGATCTGGACAATATTGAAGGATCTCCATGAGACGTCAGATAAAAGAAGAGCCTTATTTTTGAAGACCTCTCTAATCAATCCGTGGCTGCCTTCTACGCTTTCTGTGGACATGCAAATTTCTATTTTTTTGAAGATAGATTGACCATTAAGGGAGGGTATTACAAGAATAGATAGTTTCTAATTTTATCTCTCTTTCGTCTATTTCTAATGGTCACTCTTTTTGTAATGTTTCCATAAACTCCTTCTGTTCGTTATGGAAACTCTCTCACTCTACAAGAATGTTTCTATTTCCTCTGTCCTGTTCGTTATAGAAACACTCTCTTGTATCTTGTATATATAGATCATTCATGATCATTGTATAATAACACATTCATTATTTTACCAAAATATGAACATAGGAAGTCTAGTGCATCAAACTAAATAACTTTCATAAACTAACTGAACTGAATTGAAATAAGCCTTGGAGAAGGTAGAACCATGCACACAAATAAAGAAATTTTTTCAGCTAGTCAATGAGAAGTCTGCTTTCATTTCGCTAGCATTTAAGCAACAATTCATGAAATCCTTACAAAAGGAGAAGAGGCATAGGCCTTTTCGAATTTCTACAATTTGAATCAATGGCCAGGATTAAATCCTCTCAAGGGCCAAGATTTAACCTCTAGAAAGTTCCTAGCAATATAAAATTTTATTTTATACCAACTCCCACTAGAAGACAAAATTGTTTCACCCTAAGTCACAAGGTTTGAATTTGAGTTTGAGATCAACATCAATAAAATCTGGATAAAGTTTAATTGGGGTAAAAAATTTGAAACATAATTCGACATTAAATTCGCCTTGTACAAATTAAATTTTAAAAAATATACATAAATAATAAATTCATTAGATTGTAAAAACATTTTAACCATGCCAAAATAGATCTAAAACTAAATTAAATTATAAAATAAATAGTCCAATTCATTATTTATTAGAATTATATAATATTATATTGAATTTAAAACTAATATAAATATTGTACACTTATTAAAAATTAAAATTATTGAAAATAAAACAATAATATTATTAAATTTGAATACGTTCTAATAAAATTTAAGATACTATAATATAGATATATTTTAAAATTTTAATTTTAATTTATTAAATTTATAAATGATAAATATGCTAAGTTTTATATATTAAATGATAAGTTTATTATAATTTAAAGTTAATTTAAATATTTAAAAATATCATAGGCAGGCATCTCGTGATCATTCCTTATTTCTGTCATTGACTCTACAATCCATCCTTCCCTCACTACTATGCGACACATCGGGAACTGGAACTGTACTTGTACATCATTTACCCCATATTCACATAGAAGAGAAGGTTAGGATGAAATTCTGTTGATGAATATAGCATTGTTCAGATAAAATCATAATTCAAATATACATCAATATATATAATAATCATATATATATATACCATTATTATATATATACTGATTTTGTTGTTGAGTATAGTATCGATCGGATTAAATCATGTTACTGATATATAGTGAACAGATCGATCTATTATACCATATCGATTTAATATTACTAATATTGATCGATGAACTTCAACATATTATTAATGCCAATAATTTCTATCTGTTATCGGGCTTTATTAGCATCGATTGAATATCGGTTATACAATATAATGGAAGCCGATTAGATTATCGAGCTCTTAACTAATGGAAACAATGAGTCATGACATGATAAGACGTGACTCAATGTTGAGTCACGCCTTATCATGACGTGACTCTTCTCTAGTTTGCCCGGATATATATTGGCAATGAATTGAGACTATCAAATACAATCAGCGATATAGAAATATATGAGTGTCCAGTATTTGGTAAGTTTTGAAACTATTTAAATGTAAAACTGAGATAGTAAAATTCGAACAGATTCATTCTTCACATTGACATAATAACTAGATCTGATATAAGTCTAATTTACATTTACATGGTATCAGAGCCAAGTTCCTTTTATAAAGCCTAACCGCTTGAGGGAAGATCAAATTAGATTGAAGAAAATATATGCAAATTTGAGAAACAATCAAATTCATAAAATTCTTTTGGATACCTTGTACTTTCAAAATGGCAAATGGAATCAGACTCGAAGACAAACTTGAAGGTGCTTAAAATTTTGAATCGTGGAAACTTCGAATGATGTTGGTACTAAGGAAGAATGAGCTAAAGACAATAATAGAAAATCCTCTTAAACTTGATGGAAATGATGAGCAGAGTCAATGGGAAAAGGACAATACTAGAGCAATGGAATTATTAGTAGATGGAGTAAAAGATCATCTACTACCTATCATCACAAAGTTAGACTTTGCATATCACATGTTCAAAGCCCTGGACAACATGTTTGAGATCAACAACACCAGCAAATTCCTTACCCTTAAAAATAAAGGAGAGACTATCACCTCATATTTTACAAGGATAATAGAATTAAGGAATCAACTCTCTTCAATTGGTCACATTTACGATAATAAGGAGTTAACAATGATAACTCTAAATGGGCTCCCTATCTCATGGGAAAACTTTAGACATGGAGTAAGTGCTCACACAAAACTCCCCAAATTTAATTGACTAAAAGTTGACTGCATTCAAGAAGAGTGTAACCTATTATTTAGAGGAATCGTGGAACCCACAAATGAAGATGTTCAGGTTCTTGTCACTAGTTTGAAAAGGAAAAAGGGCAAGAAGTCATATGGTAAACAGCCGTTCAAAAAATCTAGAGACCTCTCTACAATACAATGTTATAGATGCGACAAATATGGTCTCACTGCATTTAAATGTCTCGACAGGCTTAAAATTCAAGCTTCCCTTGCTGAAGTCAGTAATTCAGGTTTGTATTCAGAGAAACTTGTATTCTAAAGAACTTCAGATATCTTGTGATTAAGAGGAAGTTCACTGATGAAGGTGGAACACTTCTGAGGTAGACTTGATATGATTGTAATAATTGATTATTGTACTAATGAAAATATTTATGTTATTTTTGGGCCCTGTGTAAATCATGAGGATGTGACGACTTCCAAATGATTATAACTTGTATTTGTTAAAGTTATTGAAAGGTAACGATCTCACAATAACTTGATCTTCTATCATGATAGACATCTTATGATGGCTGAAATAGATCATGATAGATGATATGAATGTTCCTATGCTAAGTGCACATTACCTATGGACATCTACTGAGTACTTGGTGAACATATGACTTGATGTTGGTAGGCCATTACTCTGAGCAGTTGGTGAATATCATGCGACTTGATATTCTGCAGGCCAATGCTCCCGATATCATGAGATGATATCTTTATAATTTTGTTGAGTACTTGGTGGGCATCATTTGTTAGCAATATAAGTTGTCATTAGTGTATTTCACAAACACCATGCATCGGTAAAAGCTCACCTGTCACTCACGTTACTTAGAAGTCATTGGTAGATTAGAAACATAGTGTATGCACCAGTAGATGAAGCAAAAGGGATACACCGGTAGACTGATCTAAGTACACAATACCGGTCTCATAATATATACAAGGGGTAAACCGGGTATAAGATATACCGGTCTAAACTGCCTAAAGACCCGCACTGGATTCTACGGAGCAGTTTGAGTTAAAACCGGATTATATGGGACATCCACCGCTCAGAAGTGGAGTTAGCTTTATTTCTACGGATGTTTTGCAAGGTAAACTCCAAATCATAACGCATAGCTTTTTGCTACTTGCATGATTTATCATTGAGTTTATAGCCTAACGGTTCTATGAGTTAAGGGTATCATTACGGTGAACTCTTGTATAAATACAGGTCATAGGATGCAAGAAAAAGGGGTTGTTGAGAATTGTTGAGTAAACAGAGTAGTGAAGAGACATCTACATAGCAATCATAGTCACCAGAGGTGAAAGGCAAAGAGGCAGAATAGAGATCAACAACCAGGCAAACCGAGAAAGATCAACAGGTATGATCTAATCAGACAATTAGTGTCATAATAGATCATTGCTTTTATAAGGTGTGAAAGCAAATTGAAATCCCTCTATCAGGGTGGACCTAATCAGTTCTTTGTAAAATCCCCTAATAGGAAAACATCTTTGTTGATGTTGAAAGACCTCTAACCAGGCAACTCTTAATAGGGTTAAGATCTTAACTAATCTTTTTAAAAATCCCTTAACCGGGTAGCACCTTAACCAGTGCTTTGTAAACTCTTAACAGGGTGTCTTCATTTTGTAGTAGTGAAGTTGTGAGCTCTGTCTCACCGTGGTTTTTTCCTTCTAACCGAGGGTTTCCACGTATATATCTTGTGTTGATCTGTGTACTTCTTTTACAATTATGAATGTTTGTTTTTGCTTTGCTTAGATTACAAGAATTACTAAACAAGATTGGAATTATAGTAGGAAATAGTTCTTATTGATTCACCCCCCCCCTCTCTCAGTAACCGGTTGGTAATAACATCATGTGACTTGATGTCGGTAGGCCATTACTCTGAGCACTTGGTGAATATCATGCGACTTGATATTCTGCAGGCCAATGCTCCCGACATCATTAGATGATATCTTTATAATTTTGTTGAGTACTTGGTGGATATCATGTAACTTGATGTCGGTAGGCCATTACTCTGAGTACTTGGTGAATATCATGCGACTTGATATTCTGTAGGCCAATGCTCCCGATATCATGAGATGATATCTTTGTAAACTTTTGAGTACTTGGTGGACGTCATGTGAGTTGATGTTGGTAGGCCATGACTCTGAGTATTTGGAGAATATCTTGCGACTCAATATTCTGTGACAAATACTCTCAATATCATAATATGATCTTTTTATGAGTTATGGTGAATATCATGAGATTTGATATTTTTGGTCAGATCATATCTTTGATGAACAAACTTTCACAATTTATAAACTTATTGTGATGTGCATTTTTATCTTCCCTAGCTAAGAGGGAGTGTTGATGAATATAGCATCGTTCACAGAAAATCATAACTCAAATATACATACATACATACATATATATATATATATATATATATATATATATATATATATATATATATATAATAATGATATATATATATATATCATTATTATATGTATACTGATTTTGTTGTTGAGTATAGCATCGATCAGATTTAATCATGTTACTGATATATAGTGAATTGATCGATTTGTTATACCATATCGATTTAATATTACTAATATTGATCGATGAACTTCAACATATTATTAATGCCAATTATTTCTATTTGTTATCAGGCTTTATTAGCACCGATTGAATATTGGTTATACAATATAATGGAAGCTGATTAGATTATCGGGCTCTTAACTAATGGAAACAATGAGTCACGACATGATAAGACGTGACTCTTCTCTAATTTGCCCGCATATATATTGGCAATGAATTGAGACTATCAAATACAATCAGCGATACATAAATATATGAGTGTCCAGTATTTGATAAGTTCTGAAACTATTTAAATATAAAACTAAGATAGTAAAGTTCGAACACATTCATTCTTCACATTGACAGAATAACTAGATTTGATATAAGTCTAATTTACATTTACGAATTCATTTTCATTGTTTACATCGTATTCATGCAGCGATGGACTCCGTATACGCTTGAGCTTCTATCCTCCACGAAAATGAGTTTTTTAAAAAATATGATTCAATAAAAAATCCTTCTTTTGTATGAACGTTAGGGCAAATTTGAATGAATTTTTTAGATTTTATTAGAGTTTGCCAAATTTCAAACTTCATACAAAAATTTACATGCTTCCCGAGGTGTTACATTGTAATGTCCCCTTTTTGGCTGCCTTGGAAACCTAGGACAATTACTCCAATTTCTCACACTTACTCTATTAGATACTAGCACTTAAACTAAGTAATAGAGATTATATGAGATATCAACTACTTTTTTTGATGTAAACAATATAAATATATGCAAAATGATATGGATATCAATATGTTAATAGAAATGTATGATATACTAATATGCGATATGCTATGTATATGATGTTCTCTATCACTTATAGTGATAATACAATAATGCTATGTTTGATATAAACAATAAGAATATGCAATCGATAATATTTCTTTCAGCAATGGTTGCTATTTTTGATTGACAATGTTAATTTGCAACTTATATATTATCACTTAAGTATGTGCTATCTTAGATTATCAATGTGATGCTTGCACTCAACAATGGATGCTGTGTTTGACGTCCACCTCTAGCATCCCCAACACCTCGGGTACGTTTAGGCTCTGACTCGTAGTTGTACTCCCTCCATCCGAGGGTCTTCGGTTCAGATCCTCTAATTATGGGTTCTCCTGAGAAAGATAGATTCTCAATGCCGTGCAATATGTTTGACAGTTCAAGATTTCCTTCTTTGCACTCGTCGTTTGACATTGATTGTATAGAAGGGCTCCAACTTGGGAATCGTCCGTCTGGATTTCCCTCAAATGTTTCTCATAATCTTCTGCGTCGTTCTCTTTGTTCTGCAATTCTTAAAGATCGCTTGATCACTTGGTTTTGACCACCTTGTGGCCTGGTCTCACCTTTATTAGGATCCAAGGGCACGAATCACCCAACGCTGACCCGATTTCTTTTTAGGCAATGATGCCAAATGTTTACTCCTATTCCTGGTAAGTTACACACATGAAAATTTCATAGTTCAAAATATAGTTATCGGCAACTTATCGCCGAGGGCAAAAAAAAAAATATTGGGATATATCGGAGATAAGTTGGGAACTTATCGGCGAACTTCTCGGGAACTTAAAAAATGGCTTAAATTTAATTAGAAATGCATTTTTTTTGCAAAATTCAATAAGGAGATTCATCTAATGAGTTAGTAAATGAGTAAACAAACCAAACCAGCTGATCTAGATATATATAAATGCAAATATGTATCAAAATTGCATCCTCATGTGGAATGCTGATGGCTGGTAGCCATAGTCTGATAGTTTGAACTTTGAAGAAAACTAAAAGCAGCAAATTGTCTTTGTAAAACTATAAGCAAATACATATGCCAAGTTGGCAAGTACAATATCAAACAGTAAACTAGTCTACATCTTCCTCTTCCCCTTCCCAGTAGCTCTGCCTCTACTAAAAACTAGGGGAGTGGGAGGGGGTCTAGCCCTAGTAGTCCGATGTGGTTGTGCCACCTCCCTCTGTACAACTGGTTGTGACTAGACCTCCACCCTAGATGTAGATGGTGCTGACACTGGCAATGACTCCTCATCATCTGTATCCTCCAGCTCCTCACTCTCACTGCTCTCATGATTATCCTCCTGAATGTCATCCAATCCTACTGCGAATCCATCCTCCTCCATAGCTTGCCTCTCCAAATCATAGATGTCATCCTTTGTGAACAATGGAGGCTGCTCCTGTGATGTCCAATCACAGTACGGATCTATGTCATCCAAATCAAGTGGCCCTGCTGCTGGTAACTCTACCTTTCTTATGCGCAACTTAAGGTTATATTGCACATAAACAAGGTCATTGAGGCGTTTCTGTGCTAAATTGTTCCTCTTCTTCGTGTGAATGGCCTCAAATAAACTCCAATTACGCTCACAACTAGATGAGCTACATGGTTGACATAAGATGCGCAAGGCAAGATTTTGCAGATTTGGGACATTCCCACCCCAATTTCGCCACCAAGCATCTGCAAGATAAATATTAAAGAGTTAGAAAGAAAGGTGAAAACATATTTTAGTAACTTAGTTTTTATCTACTTATGATGCATGTGAAAGACAACAAAAATCCAAATATTGTAATTTGTACTTGGCGTTTGAGTCTTTCTTCCTCTTCTTGCACAGTCTGAGGAGAATAGCTTGCCCATTGCATTCTGGTACACTTCCATCTCGGCCACAATGAAGTCTCTCACCTCAACCTCAGGTACCATCCTCTGCATGCAATCAATGAATCCCTCCATGACCTCTCCATTGGGATCTGCATAGGATGGAGAGAAGCGAAAAGAAGGGTTGAGGAAGTACCCCGCTGCATGAATGGGTTGGTGGAGCTGATTGTTCCACCTCCTATCAATAATTTCCCATATGGGGTCAAATTTTAGGCTGTTCCCCTTGTACATATTTTTTACAGCCTCTTTGGTCCTATCCATGGCCTCATAAAGATACCCCATTGGGGTTTGATCCCCATCTACCAAGCGGAGAACTCTAACCAAGGGCTCTGTCATCTACAATTGAAAAGTAGAAAAAGATTATCATTAATTATAGACTAGAGTTCCAAATTAATAATGAAAGACTTGATTCTTGAATACAAAAAAACTAAATATTCAACTTTTGAAGTTTCAAAGATACCTTCACAATTTCTGTAGCATCTTCAAAAAAGTGGTTGTCAAAGACAATGTATGGAACACTTTGACCATCAGCCTTCTTTGAATAATTTGAGTCTAACCATGGTGGACTCACAAACAATTGCTTCAAAGCATTCAAAGAACCAAGAACACTTTGCAACGTTAAGAAAATCGTTGCAAACTTTGTAGCTGCAGGTCTAAGCAACTCCTTCCCATGGGTGAATTTTCTCATCAAAGCGAGAACCCAAGGGTGATTGTAGATATATTTTGTTATCTTTCTTGCATCCTCTACAACCGATTTCACCGAATCCAATTTTCCTATGCCCTCCAAAAGAAGGTCAAGGACGTGCGTTGCACAAGGAGACCAAAAAAGTGTGCTATACTTATCTTGGAGGATCCTACCCACTGCCACATATGCCGCTGCATTGTCGGTTATTATTTGCACCACATTAGCAACCCCCGCCTCCATCACAACTTGCTCTAACATTAGAGCCAAAGTTTCAGCTGTCTTTATTTTGTGTGAGGCATCCAAAGATATTAGGAAGACCACTTGATCCTTGCAAGAAACTAAAAAATTGATGATGGTACGGTTTCTTCCATCCGTCCATCCATCTGAAAGTATAGAGTAGCCAAATTGTTTCCATTGCAATTTTTGGTCTTCTACCACTTCATTGGCCCTAGTAACATCTTTGAACAATCTACAAGAACAAAATAAAAATAACATTTAAGTACACAACTTTGTTTAAAAAAATTACATTCAACAAAAATAAGTAAATTGTAAAACTGTAAAAGTGAACTAACCTCCCACTCAAGTTTGCAGGAGTAGGTGCCTTGTAGCCCTTTCCCGCTACAGTGATTCTTGTCACAAAATTCAGCCAATAGGGACTTGCTGCAAGATTGAGGGGGATATTGTTAAAAAACCAAAAATCAGCACATTGAATGTCAACTTGCCGATGCACATCGCTGTTCCAGCGAGTACCCTCTAGTGATGGTTGTGCTCCAGGTGTGTTTCTGGGCACAAGAAAATTGTCTATAGGAGATGAGCATGGTGCGGTCTACTAGAACTAGTGGAAGTGGAAGGCGAGGACAAGGTAGATTTGCAGATCTGTGGGCCACGATGAGAGCCCACTATGCCCTCAAGTGCTGCTTCATCTTCTTCAAGGTTGGATGGGATACCTGCTGTTGTGAGGTTTTACAACATCGCCCCATTTCACGGGGACCCCCGTTTTGAAATTTCCAAACTTAGACTTTTGCCTTGCCCCAACCTCATTGTGATTGCATGATCCCGATGATTGAGTGATGGTTTGACTTGCAATGAGAATGTTGATTTCGAAAATGCTGATGAAGTAATGAGTTTTCTCAAAGCATGAAATTTTGTCGTTAATAGTATTTTGCCAGTGATGGAATTTCGATTTTTGAATTGGCAAGTTGAGTGCTGAAAATTCTTTGTTCAAATTTGAAATTGATTATGCTTGAAGGTCTGAAAGTTTGGAAGGAGCAATAAAGACAGTACGATTTCATGGCATTATCAATTTTCATCAATTTCAATTTTTTTTTTTGGAACTAGCATTTTTTTTTCAAAATCTGAATTCAATTTCAAAGCAAAGGCAAATCAAAATTTCCTTAGAATCGAGTTCAATGAATCAAGTCTAATATCATGAAAATTTCGATTTTGAACTCAATTGCTATTTAGAATTATATCTTTCGAAATTTGATTGCTTGCCTTTTCTTTACATCAAATTTGAAATCCTTTAATTGAGCAAAACAATTTCAGTACATTCAATTTCGATTTGCAAGGTTGGAGATTTTTTTTTTCAATTTTTGCATTGAGTAACAAAGTGTTTGTAAGGATTTTCGAAATCTGGAAGTGAGTATTAATTTTCGATTTTCAATCTTCTTGACATTTTCGACTTTAGTATTGGGCAACAAAATTCGATTGCATTGGACTTAATTTGTCAATATTGATTTGCAAAGTGATTGGATATTTAAATGTTGAAAGATTTTAAAATTTGAAAGTGCCATTCACAATTTCGATTTTTCTAATATATTTCTTTGGCATTTCTTTTTTTTCATTGGGCTTCGTTTCAATCAGAATTGGAGATTGTGTCTAATAAAATCGAAATTTAATGATTCCAATTTGAAATAAATCTCATGCTGTTTATAATCTGGAAAGGGATTTAAAAAGTTTTTTTTCAAAAATTGAAATTTATTAAATAACTTGCAAGTCGGCCCTGATTGTATGTATTAATTAATTATTTTTTTTGCAAATGTGTAGGGGGTCGGCCCTTTAATTGGGCATAGACGTCAAGTATAGAAGAAGGTGCCCACCCTTCATTTTTCCACAAGCAATTTTTGGTTTCAGCTCTGCAATCAAGAGCGAAAATCAGTCCCCTTTAGCAGCGAATTTTTCTCTGATTTGGCATCCGAATTTGGTCTTTTGGCAATCGATTTTCAATGTGAAGGTGGCGAGTTTATTCAAGTAGCAGATCTGGGTGGATCTAAGGCAGTTTCGTGGCAAGCAATCAGAGTTCAAGGCAGATTGATACCAGGCTTGGGTGATTCGAGGGCAATTTAGAGCATTGTGAAGGTGTTTTGAAGCAGTTTGGAGGGCAGATTTAAGGCCTAACATCAGCATCTTCATTGAGGGAAGGAGCAGAGACTTATCATTTATGAATTGGAGGCCCCTTTTTATGCATTTTGGCATCCCAAAATCGAGATTTTGAAGGCAGTTTTCAATATTTCTTGAGCAAATCCGAAAATAGATACTTGGCATTGTAATTCTCAGATTTATGAAGAAGGATTGTTGATTGAGATTTCATCTCAGAATTTCAAGGTAGGAGATTGTTATTTGGGCATTTCATTTCCAGATTTTAACAAGTTGGAGCTTGGCAAATTAGCGTTTCATTTCCAGATTTTCAATCAAGGTGGAGTTTGTTAAGTGAGGACATTATCTTAGAATCTTGAAGAGGTATTTTGAGAGAAGTTTTGATCCAGATTTGGGCCATATTATCAGAATTTTGGAGATAGAAAGATTGTTGGGTGGAGTTGTGATTTTGAACAAGGCTACTACATCAAGGTAGCATTCAGAATTTCATAGAGGGTACAAGTCCGGAAAACTCAAAGAAGAAGTTGTCAAGCCAAGGATAACCGATGAGTGGCCTATCTTACCTTTTTCTTTTTAGTTGTTTTCACTTCATTGGTATTAGTGTTAAGTGTTGAAGACTAGTTTCAAAAGTAGAGTTAGAAGTTTGGTTAGTAGGTTGATTACTCGATTGTCTTGATTAGCTTTTTTCCCAAAGTTCTTGCTTGCATTCCATCATTTCATCATCATTAGGAAGAAGTTTGGAGTGATAAGTGTAGCCCATTTCATAGGAAACGGCAGGGAGTGATAAGTGGTAGTCCCACCCCTAGGGAGAAGATTGGAGTGATAAGTGTAGTTCATCTTAAGGCAAAGGCAGGGAGTGATAAGTGTAGTCTTCATCATTTCATCATTAGGGAGAAGATTGGAGTGATAAGTGTAGCTCATCTCATAGGTAACAGCGGGGAGTGATAAGTGTAGTTTCCATCTCATTAAGAGGAAGTTTGGAGTGATAAGTGTAGTTTCACCATCATTGTAGAAAAGGCGGGGAGTGATAAGTGTTTAGGATGGCGGATGCCAATGCAACCAAGCGACCCAAATGAATTAATGCTGAAATAGGAGACAAGGAAGTCATGATACCCAATTCCAACTTCTGCTCGAAACTGAGATACGTTGAAGACACCAACATTGGTACCCTTGATATGATTCAATTAAGAGAGAGGTTGAGAGACAGCTAGTCCCCTGTGGCAAAGAAGATCAATAAGTATGGATTTGTGCAAGGAAGTGTTCAGTCTACCGCAGCAGCAAATAGAATACAGTAGGTCAAAGTATGGCAACTTCATTGTACTTCTTACCCGGATCCCAAGCTCTGCTCAAGGTACACAGTTTGATCCTTGGATGTTTTATTTAATTGAAGGCATTGGAAATGGTAAAGGAAAGATTGATTGGATTAGGATCATTAGCATGAATTTAGAGTTGCAACTTAGATAGTACAAAATCAGAGGTAAGTCTACATGGGGTCCTACCTTTTCAATTTGAGTGCAAGACTACTAGTGATGCTTTGCCCGTCGAACCAAATCCAATTTTGGGGAGATGCACTGCACCACTATGGTTGAGGCGGATGCTTATGCCAAGAGGTGAGGTTGTGGCAGTTCGAACAGTTGAAGGCAGCCGAGGGTTAACCAAAGAGGGAGGCTATGAATGTGGAGATAGTTGATGAACTTAATGATTATTTCAAATCAAGTAGTAGGTGGATTGTGGAATGATCAAAGAGATATGGCCGAGGCAGGTGCCCCCAAAACCCAAAAGTATTCAAGCAGAGGGGGGGTGCAAGCAAATCGAATTCGAGTAGACAGGTTGGAAAGACTATGAAAGTTAAAGAAGGCAATGATAATAAAAGAGGAAAGTAAGGTGAAAGGTTGAGGAGGGTCAAGTTTGATTTCAAGGCGGTGGCCAAGAGCAAGGCTCTCAAATTGCAAGAAGGTTCACATCCAGGCAGGCCACCAGGGTCAAGGCAGGATTACCCCAAGTGCATGGAGACATCAACCTTTCGAGGTCAGGACATCAAGTACAAGCAAGTTCAAGTGGTGATGAGAAAATTTCTAAGGGCAAGCTCAAGCATCTAAGGCTTCATCTCATCTCAAGGATTAAAGAACTTTATAGGATAAGGTTGATGAAGTGGCAATTTCATGTGCATGCAATCAAATCATGCCAAGTGTCCTATGTTCTCATTGGTTGACAAATTATTGTAATTTTCTCATTGGCCCACAAAGTTGGTGCCTTTTTGTAATTGGTTTAAAATTGGTAACCCTAATTAGGGCTTTGTAGGGTTTAATCTTGGCCCTTGATTTTGCCTCTTAATCTTGGTCACTCGTAATTTTGAGCCTCTATATAAGGCCATTTGTACTCATTTGTAAAAGGGAGTTATGTTAGAGAATTGTTGCCAAAATACTATCAAAATTGTTCTCTATTCATTGTTGTGCCTTGCATGGTGGATATACATGATCATTTTGGTGTATTTGCATGGTTCTTCTCATCTCTCAAATTAAAGTAGGATTTCATTTCATGTTGGTAGAATAAAAGTAAATGGTTAGTTGCAATGGTAATATTGGTGAATGTTTGATGAGGATCTATATACTAGGCCGCTAGCATCCTAGCGGCTTGTTAGGAAGCCTTGTGTGGTAATCTAGTCCAATTGCTCTCAAGTTCTACTTGCATTTCATCTTTCCGCTTGTACTTCAAGTTGGGTTGAAAGATAGGTGTTAGTGTGAAAATCCTAAGAATATCCCTTAGAATCATTGCACCGATGGAAGTAGCGCCGCTGGCAAGCTTTCATTTGGTTTGATCCCCGTCCATTTGCCAATCTTTCCATTCAATAGGAGTAGAAGTAAAGCAAGCAGTAGCTTAGTAGTTGAGTTTTGAAGAGCAAAGTTGGAAGTGATATAAATAGGAAATCATTTGAGAATGTTTGAAAAGCAAAGTACCACCAAGATTATCTTTGAATGAACAACGTAAGCCCGCCGAAGTGATTACCAACAAATCACATTTTATAACTGAGTTAGTATCCACAGGTGTAAGGAACCTTGGAGTATCCTCGTATACTTTTCAAGAGAGGGTTGAGTGTTTGGTACGCTGTATCAAGTATTCAATTGCTATATGTTATGTAGTGGTACAAAACTCACATCAACACTTGGTCACAAATCACAACCCACATTATTTCATTATGATTATGATTATAAAATAATAAAATTATAAATGATTCTTAAAAATGAGATAGTATGAGATACTTTGCGAATCAGAAATGGCTGCTCTCATGGCCAATTTTGCCCTTTCCCTTTGCAACTTTTTCTCTTCTTGGGCAGCGAGTAAGGCATTCATTTCTCTCACTATTTTAGGGGTGGTGGCGTCACAAACCCTTGTGTCACGCTTTGTGATTTCTCCAAGGTGGTATTTCAAACGAGATATGCCTCCACTAATTAGTTTTTCACATCTTATGCATATCACGGTATTATATTCGGGTCCTTCAAAAGCATATGCCCATGCCTTGTCTCTAGCCCCTTTAGGGCGCGTTCTTACATATCCCGATGGACATGCGTCTATTGGGGTACTGGCAGACCCTGTAGCTGTAATGACCCTTACTATAAAGGCCACTAAAAACCCTCAAATCTGAACTGAGACAATTCGTCAAACAGTTGGCATGCACTAAAATGTTTTGCTTGCAATGATGTGTTTCAATGTGTTTATTGTTTGGCATCCAATTGTAATTGAGATAATAATACCAATATAGGATTGTAATACAAAATGGACAACAATGAATTTCTAAACATTACTCAATGCTGACATATCATAAACTTCTCCAATTCTGATTGCAATGTTCTGTAGACTGATTAAAATATCAATGACAGATTTTATGGACTGTTTTCAACTACTGAACTATGCCATGAAATATTTTAACTATCTCAAAAGATCTTGCAATGCACCTTCTCTACTATATCAATCCAACTACAAAATAGCAAAGTCTGATTACAACGTGCTATTATAACAAGGACTGATTATGACTGAATTTTGAGAAAATGATGGACTATTACAGCTATTCAGATTTCAATACAAGGATAAAGACAAGACCATCTAAAACTCCTTAACTACTATGACAAATCAATGACAATAGAGACTAATTAATGACTGCTATATCAATGACTGAGAACATGCAACTTTACAGTTTTCCTTGAACTCAAATGCATCCAAACACATGAAATGGAACCTGGAAATCGCTGCCCTTTTGACTGTTGAAAAATGCTGATGAAATGATGACTAATCTGTCCCCGAACTGCACCTCTGATCGCTGCTGTACCATGCACTGTACCTGTCCGTACAGTGCAGTCATGTACGGCCTTGCTATAAAATAATTTGCAAGGTGTTGGGTGCCGAAAATGGTATGATCTGAAACGCCTCAGGTTAATATATAACCCCTCCAATGCATAAAATCAAACCCCACTTGGTTTGTGAGATATGAGCAAAAACTTGAGTCTCAGACCCTGATATGAACTTCACTGAAAATGCACAAAATGATCTCCAACACTTATCAAACTGATTCACCAATTAAGTGATGAATTCCAAACCCTTATTCAACCAGTTACAAACCCTCAATATCAATTTTTCGGGTCTGCTTTTTCGGATTGCTTTTTCGGGTCTGCTTTTTCGGACCTGCTTTTTCGCCCACCTATAATTTCGGCCCTACTAAAAATGCCTCCTGAAATGCTGTTTCAATCACAAACAAACCCTTACATCAAATTCTCAATGAAGTACCAATGAGATGGCTGAGTACCAACTCCAAACTTGCAACCCTTTAGTAGATATTTCACTACCTCAGTTATGCCAATCTAGGGGAGTGATTGTTCCCAAAGATCGAATAATATTTGCAGACCACAAGGCTACAAATTGCTTCACAATGAAGAAGTAGAAGAAATCCCAAATCCAAGCATGTCCAAATGAAAACCCAAGCCCTCTATTTATTCTTTTCCTTGAGAAGTTGCTAGAACTTCTAGAAACATCCAATTATAATGTACTTTATAATAAAATAATATTATAATAATAAAGTACATTTCTCAACTCAAAATTATAACAATGTAGGCCCAACTACGATTGAACGTAGGCTCAAGACTGAATGTAGGCTCACTCTGGATGTAGGCTCCACTACAACTGCATGTAGGCCCAAACTGGATGTAGGCTCTACCAAATGTAGGCTCTGTCAGCAATATGCAATCAAATGATCAACATAATGACCCTCTCTCCCAACCATTTGCCTACGAGAGTCGATGATAGGAAAATCCGTCATGCCAAACGATGTCAGCCAAAATGGGGACATGACAGTCTGCCCTTCCTGAAATTGCTTGTCCCCAAGCAATGGCCTCCTTGATCATCACTAGTAGGAGAACCCCATCCGTAAACTGCTAACAACTGACGAGCAGCATCGAAATGCTCGCAAGCGGCAGAAATGTCACGCTCACTAACTCTCAGCTGACTAACCACATGATGGCGCTGGCTAGACTGTCTCCTACAATCCTCCTCTGATGTACTGTCCAAAAGAGTAGACTCAAAACCACTGATCTCTGGAGTACTACCATCCATACTCTGCGAGTCAACTCCAAAGCTCATATCAACATACGGAGTATCAAAAATTGTAGCATCACTGTCCAACTCCTCCGTACTGAAAGAAACTGCCGAGGAAATTAAGTCCTCAGAACTGTCCATTGCATCCTCCTGGATGTCATCTGTAGCAACACGATCCTGGGACTCACCTGTAAACACTAACATCTCAGATGTGCCTGACTCATCACAAGCCCACTACATCCTGAGTGGTCGACTGGAAATGCACACAACTTCCAACACCGGTGTATAAAAACTAATACTAGCATCTGGTAAGCTGCTGGTATGAATGAGAACAACACCGTATAATCTGCTAAGCAAATCCATGATAGCACTCAAACAACTACTGCTACCAATAGGTGATAAAGATCTCCGGTCAACATAATCCCAAACACCAATATAACGATCCTGAATCCACATCCATAAACTAGAATCAGCTGGTAACTCAAGCAAACTCCTCACTTGAGTAATATGACTAATACCAACTAACTCCACATATATGTTTGATACTGTACTCATTGCAATCTCTGAATCCGGAATGTGAAGGCTAGACATACACATATCATCATCAACATGGGACCTGACTGTAAAAGAAAGCGGAGTCCCTGCCACAAGTGCTGACTCCTGAATTGAACTCGCTTCAAGACAAAGCTCATCCACATACCTGTCTGATACTGACCTTGAATCCCGAATATGAATGAAAAGTGTACTCTCACAACTATTAGCAACCACATGTGATCCGCATGTCGCAGAAAGCTGAGTATCACGTGTGTAAAATGGATCTGAACTCAACTCTACGCCATACCCATCCACATGTCTCTCTGCGGCACTATTCCAATCAACTGTACTATCCTCGTTCACTGTAACATCATCAGGATCAACCGTACCGCAATCACTATCAGTGTCAATAACACAATCTGGTGTGCTTGTGATGTCTCCCTGTATCAAATCAGCATGTCTCTCCGAGTCCTGTAATGCCAATGGAGTACTCAACAAAGAGGCTCGAGTGTCCTTGAACTCTCGAGAAAGCCTGCCAACTTCCTCCTCCTTCCTCCTCAAGGCATCTAAATGGTCTCTGGCAAGGCTAAGAAGATGGTCACGATCTGAAAGAAGATGTAAATAACTCATCTTCATCGCTCCCATTCCTTCCTTGATCGCCTGTAAGTCAACACAAGAAGACTTTGCCTGAACTCCCTTATGTCTATCCTGTAACTGAATCATCCGGATGTGATCCTCTATCATATCCCGCATCTTGTCATAATGAGATAATGTAGACACAACACTGTCTTCATTTATCTTCAGTTGGCTTGACAAATCATGTGAAGTGCAACCAGCCTCAACCTCATGTGACAAAGCATCCAACTGTGCCTGATACTCTCTATCAGCAAAGTCATGAATACTCAATGTCTGCTCATCGCTGATATGTATCTCATCATCATGCACAACAACCTCCTCACAATCATCATCTGAATCCATTGTGCTGTAGTTACTATTCTGAGCACCTGTGACATCATCCTCAGGCAACCTGTATACAACTGTCTCAACTTGAGTACCAAGTTGACAGTTACTATCAATCCGCATAGTGTCCTTCACCACTTCCTCCTGTGGCTGAGTAGAAATTGAAACATCTGTCGGAATACTAACTTGTTCCTCAAAATCCTCATGAAGGTTTCTGGTAACTGTGTCAGCTGATCTTATGTTATCTCTCCTGCGAGAAGATTTGCCAAATAAAAAACTTGACAACTTATTCACCTTGGCTGGGTCGGACAGTATATCATTCATCACACGCTGGTGCTTATTCCACTGTTCAGACAAGTTCTGGTCTATTCTCTTAAGTTCATCTCGAATGTCTGAATAACCATCATTTCTACTGTGTCTATCTGTTGCCCACGATCGTGTCCTCTAAAACCCTGTACTATTCCTGTCCATACTGAAATCAATCAAGTGCTGGTCACTCATGCAAAGACGGTTCTTACCCAACAGGATGGCAAGAAAACCACTCTGATACCACTGTAATGACCCTTACTATAAAGGCCACTAAAAACCCTCAAATCTGAACTGAGACAATTTGTCAAACAGTTGGCATGCACTAAAATGTTTTTCTTGCAATGATGTGTTTCAATGTGTTTATTGTTTGGCATCCAATTGTAATTGAGATAATAATACCAATATAGGATTGTAATACAAAATGGACAACAATGAATTTCTAAACATCACTCAATGCTGACATATCATAAACTTCTCCAATTCTGATTGCAATGTTCAGTAGATTGATTACAATATCAATGACAGATTTTATGGACTGTTTTCAACTACTGAACTATGCCATGAAATATTTTAACTATCTCAAAAGATCTTGCAATGCACCTTCTCTACTATATCAATCCAACTACAAAATAGCAAAGTCTGATTACAACGTGCTATTATAACAAGGACTGATTATGACTGAATTTTGAGAAAATGATGGACTATTACAGCTATTTAGATTTCAATACAAGGATAAAGACAAGACCATCTAAAACTCCTTAACTACTATGACAAATCAATGACAATAGAGACTAATTAATGACTGCTATATCAATGACTGAGAACATGCAACTTTACAGTTTTCCTTGAACTCAAATGCATCCAAACACATGAAATGGAACCTGGAAATTGCTGCCCTTTTGACTGTTGAAAAATGCTGATGAAATGATGACTAATGTGTCCCCGAACTGCACCTCTGATCGCTGCTGTACCATGCACTGTACCTGTCCGTACAATGCAGTCATGTACGACCCTGCTATAAAATAATTTGCAAGGTGTTGGGTGCCGAAAATGGTATGATCTGAAACGCCTAGGGTTAATATATAACCCCTCCAATGCATAAAGTCAAACCCCACTTGGTTTGTGAGATATGAGCAAAAACTTGAGTCTCAGACCCTGATATGAACTTCACTGAAAATGCACAAAATGATCTCCAACACTTATCAAACTGATTCACCAATTAAGTGATGAATTCCAAACCCTTATTCAACCAGTTACAAACCCTCAATATCAATTTTTCGGGTCTGCTTTTTCAGATTGCTTTTTCGGGTCTGCTTTTTCGGACTACTTTTTCGGATTTGCTTTTTCGGACCTGCTTTTTCGGCTGCCTATAATTTCGGCCCTACTAAAAATGCCTCCTGAAATGCTGTTTCAATCACAAACAAACCCTTACATCAAATTCTCAATGAAGTACCAATGAGATGGCTGAGTACCAACTCCAAACGTGCAACCCTTCAGTAGATATTTCACTACCTCAGTTATGCCAATCTAGGGGAGTGATCGTTCCCAAAGATCGAATAATATTTGCAGACCACAAGGCTACAAATTGCTTCACAATGAAGAAGTAGAAGAAATCCCAAATCCAAGCATGTCCAAATGAAAGCCCAAGCCTTCTATTTATTCTTTTCCTTGAGAAGTTGCTAGAACTTCTAGAAACATCCAATTATAATGTACTTTATAATAAAATAACATTATAATAATAAAGTACATTTCTCAACTCAAAATTATAACAATGTAGGCCCAAATGTCTCATAACTGAATGTAGGCCCAACTACGACTGAACATAGGCTCAAGATTGAACGTAGGCTCACTCTGGATGTAGGCTCCACTACAACTGCATGTAGGCCCAAACTGGATGTAGGCTCTGTCAGCAATATGCAATCAAATGATCAACATAATGACCCTCTCTCCCAACCATTTGCCTACGAGAGTCGATGATAGGCAAATCCGTCATGCCAAACGATGTTAGCCAAAATGGGGACATGACAGTAGCTGAGCCAGTTGCAGTGGAATCCCTATTTGCCATTTTGATGAAGAATCAAACTGCATGTCACATACAAAATGAGGGCGGAATTTTAGAAATTTAACAAAGAAATTTAGAAACAAACTAAGTTTAAAACTTTAAATAAATTTGAACATAATTGAAACTTGAAGGAAAAAACCAAAAAACTTGAAAGGTTATGAAATTTTTGAGAAAATATGAAGTTTTTCAGAAAACTATGAAAAATTTGCAAAAATTGCTAAAAAATGGTGTTGATCTTATTCATTACGTTCTAAAACAAGTTAGGGTAGATTGGAAATGATATTACATAGTTTGTATAAACTTGAATGCATTTAATACAAGAAAAAATGATTTTAAAACAAAAGGGAAAGAATTTTGAAAACTTGTGATTTTGAGTTTGCTTGAAAAATCCCTTCGAATCCGCTTCGAATCCACTCCGAATCGATCTCAAATGTGTCAAATGCTGATGTTTCTCCTCCAAAACCCTTCTTACTCTATTTTCTCTCCACAAAAAACATTGCCAGTCGAAAAAATAACAGATTGGGCTTTTTTCCTGCCATCTGCCCTTTATCTGGCCGCGGGCGCGAGAAATCGCGATAAGTTTGTTACTTATCGCCGATATATCGCCGATAAGAACAACTTATCGCGATAAGTTTCCAGGCGATAAGTATACAAGTTTTATTGCATGGCCTAACTTATCGTGATAAGTTGTCTTATCGCCGATAAGTCGACGATATTTTGATCTATGCATGAAATAATAATACAAATGGTTGTGCATACCAAATATATGAGTAAAATGTAATGTCCCCATTTGGGTGAGCAGTGACCCTCGTAGGCTAAGTTAGTTGTATAGAGGGTCTCATATGGCAGAGCCAAAGGCCAATTCCCACTCTAGAGGTCAGGGATGTTCAGGATTGGTCTTCGTTTGAGTCAGATTGGTACACTTACTATTTATAGTAAGTGTTTGTTTTACGGAAATCAAGGTTTCTATCTTGTTAAGATATAGCTTCATTCGTATTATATATATATATATATATGTTATATATTATATATACAAATGATTATAAAAAGATGAGTTGTGATTACATTATTATTATCTTATTATTATTATTATTCTTAGTTGCCGATTCGGGTTCGGGGACGGATTCGGGTTTGCGAATCCGGTTCGTGGATTCGTGAAATTTTTTTTTCCCATTTTGGATTCGTGAGGATTCGTGAGTGTGTATATATATATATATGCATTATAAATTTATATATCAAAAAATATAAGAGAAATATACTTAATTTTAAAACTAAATCATTTCATACTATGAGTATGAATCTATGATGCTTGATCATTAAAACTTCAAATAGCATACTTGATCATTGATCTATGATTCTATGTTGACAATTCTAAAGAAAATCAGCACATTGAATTATATTACTGAATTACAAAATGACATTTCAAAATATTGTTCATTAAAGTTTCAGACATGATTCAATGTTCAATGGTTCATCAATCAAATGGATTATCAAAAAAATCTGGATCAATGGGGTCTCCGGTAGCTGCAAGTGTTTGATCAAAATCATCATTAATGGAACCCAAAGTTCCACTAGCACTAGAGGGTGCTGTCTCATCATCATCATCACCATCATAATCCACATCAGCCAAAGTGCTTCTAGCAAGATCGTGAATGGTCATATCTAGGTCAGCAGATTCGGGTGCTACATCCCAAAGCTTCGATGACCCCTTCTTGTACTTTGGATCCTTCCGTGACAGGAGACGCAAGTTGTTGTGAACATACACCAAATCTTCTGCTTTTTTTGCAGCCAACCGGTTACGCTTGATTGAGTGGATAAAGGAGTAAGTACTCCAATTCCGCTCAGCGGCAGAAGAGCTCGCAACCTAGAGAGAAAACCAACAAAATTAAAAAAATACAAGATAAATTGAAGAGCGTTAAGTATTAAATTCTACAATGCAAGTGACAAAACAAAAAGAAAAAAAAAGTTAAACCTTAAAAAACTTACTTGTGATAGAATCTTAATCGCAAGAGGTTGGAGGTATAGATAATCTTGCCCATGAAGATACCACCATGTAATAGCATCCATTTTGCTTTGGTCATTGATAGCAGTAGGGTGGAGATCTCTCCCTGAGATAAATGATCCAAATTCTCTCCTAACACTTACCCCAATATCTGGATCACGGAAGATTTTATCAAATGCCTTCTTATACCCACTGGCAACCTCAGCATCTCTATATGGTGCCACTCTACCTGGAATACCAAGTACTTCTGTGCTATAGTACCTAGGAGAAAGAGCATATGCTAGGAGGTGCAATGGTGTGGTCATCTTGTTCCAACGATGAAGAACCATTGCTTCCACCTTTTTGTATAAGGTGTCCTCAGGATCATTCTCTCTCCTATGTATGACTTGGGATATCAAATGAAGTTCATGTAAGTTATCATTATGTCAATTTTGAATTTAAATAACTCTCAATAAACAAAGATAAAAGAATGTATTAAATTTATGACTTACCATTTTTATCTTCTCCAACATCGTGTCCATGCTATCATAGATATCCCCCAAGCATGGTAAATCAGTGTCGGCAAATCGAAGCATAGACATGATGGGATCAGTGAATTCCAAGACATACTCCACACGAGTCCACCAATCATCATCTAATACCAATGCCTTCACCTTTTGGGCCCTGACTGTAATGGACTGCTTACAGATGCTCCATTGGTTACTAATAACCATTTGTGATAAGGCCTCCTTCACCTTGACAAGCCGTCTCAACACAATTGTGTGAGAGGCAAACCGGGTTTCAGCCACCTAAAACATGTTAGTAGAAAGTTAAAACATGACATAAAAATTATAAAATGATAAATGAAACTAAATAAGTTATAAATTAAATTTTAAAATTTACCTTCAACAATTCCAATTTTGAGTAAGTTCTGAAAATTGCTTGTGACATATGGTGATTTGTCACAAACATTTGAATCTCCTCACCCTCCTCATACACCTATTTCACCCAGTTTATTTCGGTGCCAATTGCCTTCATCACTAGATTGAGAGAATGGATGGTGCACGGTGTCCAAAAGATGTGATCATATCTAGCCTCTATCAAAGCACCTGCAGCCTTGCAAACTTTTGCATTGTCCGTAATTACTTGGACAACATTGTGATGACCCACGGACTCTATGGATTCAATGAGAATCTGGGCAATGAACTCTGCATTTTTAAGTTCGCCTTCACAGTCAACCGCCTTCAAAAACATTGACCCCTTGGAGGATACAGCAATTACATTAATTAAAGGACGGTTTTTACAATCTTTCCATCCATCTGAAAGAATAGACACATCTGATTGAATCCAAGAATCTCTTATTGGTTGTAGTAGGTGCTCTACATTTTTTCTCTCATTTTGTAATATGGTGGTGCGCAACTTTTCATATTTAGGGCCACGGTAACCAGAAGGTGCTTCATTTATTCCTTCACACATGTCACTAAAATAAGGTGATCTCACAAAGTTGAATGGAATACCATTTGCAAAGAGGCAACGTCCAACTTTGGCATCAGCAATTTCTCTTAATTCAATTTGAAATCCCCTCTCTAATGGGCCTCTCTTGTGGGGGGTGTTGTGTGGTTGATCTACATCTTCATCCCTAGAAGGCATAGGCAAGAATGGATGTGATCTAGATTGCATTTGAGTGGGTGGCTACATTGTTTTCTGTTTACTGATATAAGAAACTTGTTTCCCTTTTGCACATATTCTGTCAGCTTCTTCTTGTTCTTTTACCAAAGTTGCTATTTGTGCAGCTGGCAATCCCTTCTTATCTTCCCCCTCACACATGTTAATCCCTTGACCCGCAGGGCCTAAAAGATGATATTTTACCCGGGAGTAGGAGCTTCTATATTGTATTTTGCAAAAATTACATTTCCATACATACCCCCCACCTCCAACACATTGAGAAATTCTTGTGGTGTGTCTCCACAAAGGAGACCCTTTATCAATTTTAAATCTTTGAGATCCCTCCCCACCCATTGAACCTTGACTACTCATTGTTGCAATCTATAACAAAAATGAAAAAAGAAAACTTCAAAACTTATACAAAATGAAAAACTTATACTTCAAGAATCAAAACTTATCAAAAAAACTTGAGAATATGGTTCAAATGCATACCTTAGTCACTCAAATAGACTGAATAGTGCTTCTTGGAAGGTGTTTGTCACTCCACAATCGAGCTCCTTCGAATTCAATCACCTCACTTCAAGCTTGAATGAATGAGAGAGCAAAATGAGAGAATAATAAAGAGCACAATGAGAAATAAAATGTGTTTGGAGACTCATAAAAGGGGTCGTTTTAGGGTTAGAAGTAAAAAAAATAATATAAAAATGTCTTTTTGAAATCATTGTTTGACTTTTCAAGTTGCAAAAGCTGTGGGTCCTTGAGGATTCGCGCGGATCCGCGCGAGATCCTCTTGGATCCGCTCAGATCCTCTCGGGTCCGTGACGGATCCGGGCAGGGTCCGGACCAAACCCTGTGGATCCGTTCGGATCCCCATAGGGTTTGGTCCGGACCCTACCCGGATCCGTCCCGGATCCGACGCGAATCCGGACCCGAATCGGACCCGGACCCGGATCCGGCCTTGCCAGGGCGAATCCGGCAACTAAGTTATTATTATATTGATGAGATATAATAATAATAATAATAACATATTAATATATATTTATCTTGGCATTATTCGAACTATGTTCGATACTCTTATTAATGACAGTATCGAATATTATGTATTGATGATATCGACTATTATGTCGAAGGCTTATGCCATGCACTACACCTTATTAAAAGGGCCAACCACACTTAACAAAGCCGCTGCATATATTAATGTTAGCGACTATTAATAACAGTCGCTAACATTAATAATATGCAGCGACTGTTACCAAGCATCGTGACTGTTGTGGAAAGGGCATGTTGGTTAGTGCTTGGCCGATCACAAGCACACACATATATATATATATATATATATATATATATATATATATATATACACATGCTGTGATCGTAGTGATAAGCAATCAATAAAAGTGTTTCATTGTCTTCATCAACTACAATCACAGCATTATATATATATTTAGTATAATTTGAAAAAGCATCACAATTTTGATATATACCAGAACAGTAAATAAAGCAGCAATATAATAATTTCCAAAGATCTGATTTCCTAACAATCTTTAGCAGAGCGCTTGAAGAGCTTGGCAGAAGGGTTGAGATTTGGTATAATTGACTGGAACAGTTATTTAGGGACTTACTATTTATAGTAAGTCAGTTTTAGGAGTTGCTATATTTGGCAAGGCACCCAGATTCATAGTTTGCACAGTGGTTGACTCAGTCATCAGTTGGTCAAGTGGAAGGATTTATATCGAGTTCATGGATATTACTTATCATTGATCAAGTCGTTTAATTAATGATAAAGTTATTATAAATTGCATTCTAAAGTTATTTGTGGCCAATTGACTTAAAATGTACATTAAAGGAATATTTCAAAATGGGGTTGTATTTATTATTTTTCCCTAAGTCAATGTGTGACATCAAGAGCAAACATATTAAGTGATTATTAAATGAGTTGAGTATGGACGCCTTATCTTTGGTATAATTGACTGGAACAATTATTAAGGGACTTACTATTTATAGTAAGTCAGGCTTAGGGAGTTGCTATATTTGGCAAGGCACCCAGATTCATGATTTGCACAGTGGTTGACTCAGTCGTCAATTGGTCAAGTGGAAGGATTTATATCGAGTTCATGGATATTACTTATCATTAATTAAGTTGTTTAATTAATGATAAAGCTATTATAAATTACATTCTAAAGTTATTTGGGGCCAATTGATTTAAAATGTACATTAAAGGAATATTTCAAAATGGGGTTGTATTTATTATTTTTCCCTAAGTCAATGTGTGACATCAAGAGAAAACATATTAATTGATTATTAAATGAGTTGAGTATGGACGCCTTATCTTTGGAGGGAAATAGAATAATTTATTATTATTCAAACTTTGCATTAAAAGCAAATGAACCAAAAAGCTAAGTATGATTTCAAGTTATGCGGAGGGTGAATTTGAAGCTACAGGTCGATTGGTGTTTGGAGATTATTAAATAACAAACAAGAAGAAATTGACCTCATTCTTTTGTGCATTTGTTTTTGTGAAATTGTGAAGGGTTGAGAACCAAGGGTTTTCAGGGATTTTGATCTTGTAGAATTGTGAATTCTACCAAGATTCTGCACTTTGAAGTGGTGTAACTTTCCAGTGAAATTGTGCTAGAAGATGGTATCGGTTAGTGACATCATTGTGTTTCAACTTGTGGTCGATTTGTAAAAAGTATTCAGCGGTAAGTTAGTTTTAGTATTTGAATTGAAATAAAATGAGAATTTGCACAACTTGCAAGATAATTTGAGGCTCATGCTTTGATATATGTTTTGGAATCATAAAACCATTCAATTACAAACATGTAACATCCCTCTAAAGCAACTTTCCGAAACAGTGGTTTTTGATTACTTGTGCCCTAAATGGTTTTCATTTCTGAAATAGTGGTTTCTGATTACTTGTGCCCTAAATGGTTTTCATTTTTGAAACAGTGGTTTCTGATTACTTGTGCTCTAAATGGTTTTCATTTATGAAACAGTGGTTTCTGATTACTTGTGCCCTAAATGGTTTTCATTTCTGAAACAGTGGTTTCTGATTACTTGTGCCTTTAATGGTTTTCATTTCTGAAACAGTGGTTTTTGATTACTTGTGCCCTAAATGGTTTTCATTTCTGAAACAGTGGTTTCTGATTACTTGTGCCCTAAATGGTTTTCATTTTTGAAACAGTGGTTTCTGATTAATTGTGCCTAATGGGTTTTAAGGTTTTCATGTGGTTGTTCATGCACGTGTATTTTGATCTTGTTCATGTAATATCAGTAAGTGTGATAAATAATTGCCATGTGTTATGATAATTATATGGAATTGGAAGAAATGTTTTATAACATATTTAATGGAAGCAAGGTAATAATAATTGGACTAACTACCTTTGTGTGGAGGTGGATGCAAGAAAGATAGAGACTCCGAGAAAGGGGGAAAAGGTAACACCAGGACAGAGGGAAAGAGTAGAAAAGGACTGACAGGGATCCTGGAATTTTGTGAATTGGTAAGGAAACCTTGAGTATTCACCTGGCCAACCTTAGAGGGAGTCGGTAGGAAGTCAAGTCTTGGTTTACCGTCAGCAATTGTGAGTCAGTGATATGTCGATACTAGAATGACTGCGTTGGATAAGATTATTAATATTCGTAATTTTGCCTTGGTTACGATTTAATTGTACGCCAATATTTTTTTAGTTGGCAATTATAAATCTAACTACGAAATTCACAATATTTTAGTATATTTTCAACCAAGTGTTGTTAAGCCAATCATATAAGTATAGACATATATATTGATCCTATGTGCTATTGAGTTTTGTCGATAGTTGGGAACACTTTACTTCAATATTATAATCCATATTATGTCATCATTGTATGCCGACCCGTTTCTTTCTATATTTGAGACGCCACCAAGAATTTGTAATTCTTGGTGTATTTAAATTAATATATATCTTAATTCTTTTTATGATTTTATTCTTCATCATGGTGAGCTGGAAACGTAATTATCTTGAACCTTATAGGAAAGATTTGTTATATCTTTGGTCATAATTTTGTCCTCCCGATAGAAGGTGGCGAAATCTTAGAGCCAGCTCACCATGTTGAGAGTGGGGAGTTAGTTAGGTTAGGGGGTCTTCTTTCTTAAGAAGAGGTTATCGTTAAGAAAAGGGGAGAGAAAAGAGGGAACGTAGGAAGGAAAGAGCTCAGCTGTGCGGTGAAGCATCTACAAGTCACGTACAATCACTGTGTTGCGGCCAGTCTTTCAGGCACGATTCTTCCTTTCTAAGACATATAAATGAAATTCTTGGAAGTGTAGATGTTGTGTGCAGTGTGTTGCTAATCTTTCCGTATCCTTCATTTCTTTTTTAATCGTTCTGGTTGTGTACAGACGTCGGCTACTGTTTGGTAGAAACGTAAATAGTAGAGTTGAGCTGTGTTAAAACTATTGCTAAGATTTCTGTTTCCATATGTTGCCTTTATTAAGCTGCGGTTAATAGATGAAGTGAAACAGTGAGTCAAGCCGAGCATGAAATATTAAAGAAAAGTCGTGTGAATTTGTATTCCTTCCGTATGCGTCCAGATGTTGTAACGTTGTTGTCCTGTTTATAGTGAGATTGTTTGAAGAAGTTTAGCAGTGTTAGCTATAGATAAAGATACAGATTCTTGTGACAGTTGTAGATTCTAATGTTCATGATGAATGCCTTCTTTATGCCGTATTGAAATGGAAAATACTCTTAATTCGGACTGTTGCGTATTCATGTGAGAGTCTAATGTATCAGTCTCTAGAAAGCTGAGTTGCAGGGTGTAACCTGCTCAACCTAGCCACCACGTGATGACTGTGGCAGAAGTTTCTTTACAAGTGTAACAATAGATGACTTCATCCTGTGTAATCTTCAACAACTTATGTAGGAGGCTGCTCTGCCCTGTTCACTATTCAACCAGACAATGTTAAGTTACAAGGGAAGATAACTAAGTCCAGTTTAGAAATTTAATCACGCACTGAATTCTATACTTAGTACTTCAGACCTTCTCTAATTCATAATGCATGGCTTAAAGTTGATTGGCCTATAAATCTCTGCTCTCTTTAAATAATGACAGTTGTCAGATAATATGAGTGTTATGTGCAATTAACTCTCTAAATTCTTTCTATAGTTTCAACGAGGCTAAGTGAGAAAACTTCACAAATTTTCCTCCGGTTCTGTATGAGTAGAACTAGATAAAGACAAAATATGGTCTAGAAAGACTCAGGCTCTAAGTCAGCCAGAATTAGAACCTTAAGACAAGCTGGATAGGGTGGGGATTGGGACTTTACTCAGTAGAGTAGTCAAAGACCTTGGCCGAGGTATCTCCAGATTAAGGAGTTACCAATTCCTTGTAACCGGATACTTCCTTATGCTAGGAGTTAACTAAGGTGGCCGATGCTACAGGGTTAACCGGACAAGGATGTAGGGTTCACCAATTCCAGATGGCTTGATTCTCTTTCCTAATCTATTCTTTCCTTTGCGGAGGGCCGGGTCCATTCCAGTGGGAATTGGACAAGGGGCGAGACGCCTTGTTTCGTTGGTTGGGTGGTTAAACACCCTGGTGTTACCTTTTCCTCCAAACGGCGTCCATGATCCTCCTGTCAACTTCTCTTCAAACTTGTAACAGTGAGTAACAACTGTCTTCTCTTTACTTTCCTTGGTTGATTATTAAAAGAATTTTGAATAGAATTATGATACTTGTAATGTTACTTTAATTTTCTATACTTGCAAGAAAATTTATACTTCAGCCTTTACAGTATACTTTTGTTATTCTTATATGTTACATTAATGATAGGAGTTATCTGTTTTATAATTTAGCTAATGTCATTCAACACAAAAATAAAATAAAATATGTATCTCAAGTACTTTGTTCTTCTGTTACATTTCTTAAAGAAAAACTTGCAAATCAAATTGCTAAGTTGTTACAAAACAAAGCAAACACATATACCTTCAAAAATCAAAAATTAAGGATTGCAGATCAACTATTTGATGAAATGTGAAAGGGTCAAAACTGAGTCTTTAGGGGGTAGAGTTAATGAGGTTCTTACATAAAATATATCTTTATTCTCTTATGAATTCATTATAGAGAAGAAGACTAGAGATGGTCGGCCGAGGATTACAATTCATCCGACTATACACATTCCTCCCTTCCTTGGTAGTACACAACATATTTAAAGGACCCGTCTGTCGCCAAGAGGAACACAATTGTCAACCAACCAACACTCACACCCACTTGAGAATGATAACCAACAGACAATTAATACATTGACATATAACTAATATTATTAAACATAACAATAGGCATTGTACGCCGACTACACTTGTATTTTAAATTCTTCTTCTAAGTCTCTCAATTTCATCTATGGTACAATATAGCTCTTCTTGAAAACTATCTTCATCATCTTCTTGAAAGTTAGGCCTGTTCTTTTCATCTTCATGTGATAGGATTCCTTCATCATTGTTTTCTATGATATTCCCTTCTATATAGCTATCCTAATCAATTTCGTCAGATGAGCCATCATCTCTATAAGCATAAAGGCTCTTTTTAAAATCATGTCTTGTTAAATTTGTGACTAGATTTGGTTTTCTTTCTTGAATAAGGTTCTTCTTCTTTGTCGCTATTACTTTCCCATAACCGTGGACAATTTTTGATAAAGCGTGTAACATTGTCATAATTAAAACATTTGAATGGCAATTTTCCTTTGATTTTTCTTCTTAACCTTTAAACAAAGAGAGCTTCCTCTTTATCTGTTTCTTCCTTGGAGATTTTATATGACATAGGTTCTTTATCCTTTAATCTCCTTGTAGTTTTGAAGGCTGATTCTCCTTTAGATGTATCTCTTTTTCCGGTCCCCATTTTATACACTATAAGGATTCCATGTAGCTCATCCATGGATTGTCCAAGTCCTTCATTTCTTCTATCACAGAGACTTCAGTATCGAATCTATCAGGGATTGGCCTTAAATTTTTTTGAACTATTGAGGACTCATTTGCTTCTTCACCAAGACCTCGTATGGTATGAACTGTTTCATGAACTTGAAGTAGATATGCTGCAATGTTATCTTCATCCTACATGTGAAGGCTTGCAAATTCCCTTATATGAGTTTGAAGTTTGGTTTTCTTTACTTTGGTCTGTCCTTCACGTGTTTCTTAATTTATCCCATATGTGCTTGGCAGATTTGAAGTGCATCACCTTCACAAGTTTTGATTTTATCATTCCACATAAAATTGTAATTTTTGTTGTTGCAGTACTTTCATAAGCCATCTTTCTTGCTGAATCTGGAGTTGATGGAGATTCACTGATTGCCAAATTTCATAGCCTAGGGTGTTGTAAAATCAAGATTGTCCTATAAAGAATATATATGAGTGCTGTACATAAATAGATTACCATTGTTATTGATCTTTTCACCAGCCATCGATGTGCATATATATCTAATGAATGGTCACGCATATGAAGAGCCATGACCGTACGTGGCTATTGCCACGTAGGGTCATGACCCTTTATAAAGTAACTGATTCATTATATCAATTTGTTAAGCATCGTAACAATAATTATCGTGACTGTTAAAGCAATGCACTTGAGTCAATAGTTAGTTAGGATACTTATGTATCGTGACTTCTATTAGTAGATGCACGATACATAAGTATCGTGACTGTAATAAATAGCACTCAATTCAGTATTACCAACACATCATTAATATTATACACCGTTGATCGCAATAGCATTTGATTTATCATTACGATCTACATTCTATATATATATATATATATATATATATATAGATATATAACTCTGGCATATCCGAATGTAGCTATATCTCAACACTCCCTCTTAGTAAGAGAGGATTTAATCAATAATTTTGAATTCATCATCATGTCCTCTGACACATTTCTGGACAACAACTTAATGTATGATGATAAATCAGGTATCTCAATATCATGATATCCGGCACAGTCCAGGACAACAACTTAATGGAGTCAATCATGAT
The DNA here is from genome assembly GCA_027943335.1 of Chamaecyparis obtusa. Lineage (NCBI taxonomy): Eukaryota > Viridiplantae > Streptophyta > Pinopsida > Cupressales > Cupressaceae > Chamaecyparis > Chamaecyparis obtusa. Next base: position 128,606 of record BSBK01000854.1, read on the forward strand.
ATGATTGTTATTACTAGGATCAAGATATCCGGCACACTCCGGGACAACAACTTAATGTAGTCAATCTTGATATGACTAAGTAATAACATCACAATGAACAAGATATCTAGCACATTCCGGGACAGCAACTTAATGTAGTCTAATCTTATTCACATGTTGTTATGATCCCCGACCAATTCGAAACAACGTAAAGAAGTCATTAGTCATGAACAATTGTTAAAATAATAATAACAAAATATAGAGATAGGAAATTGTTTAATCAATGAGCAAGGAAAAGAAGGTTTACCATGAATAAACACAAAGCTAGGAGCATTCACCAAAGCACAATGAAACAAGGAGACAAGATTTTGAAGGGGAAAAGCATAAAAAAACCCTTGTGAAATTAATGAATGTGGCAACAAATGCCTAAGAATGAGAGAGAGAGAGAGAGTGAGAGCAATGCTCATACAAAATAATTAAGAAGAGGAAGAAATCTCATTAGATGAGAGAAAGAGAGCCATCTTTTAATAGAGATGTGAGAAAGGAGTTACATTGTAACTCCCATTTCTGTGTATGCCACATTTCACTAGTGTGTGAGACAAGTGTAGGATTCCTTATAAGGAGGAATATCTATTTTCCTTAATAAAAGAAATTACAAATATTACATGTCCTCCCATTTGGACTAGAGGATGAATACATTAGGATACTTTGGTTTATCTTTTAAATACAAATATACCAAGGAAAGATTAAATTCTAACACCCCCCTTTAATCTTTACTTGGGGTAATTACATCAATAGGTATCAAACCCAAATGTTTACAATGAATTTAAGATGTTTCTTTGGAAAGAGTCTTCACTAGGATGTCTTTGGCTTGATCATCTTGCATGTCTTCAACTTGTGCTTTGGAGCTTGAATGGTACATAGGTCTTTTGGCAAAGTGAATAGCATGTTGAGGAGAGCCCAAATCTTTAAGAGACCACTGAAATTCTTGAGATGTATTTGTACATTCTAAATGTTCATTTCCCATAGAAAATAGAGATGAAGATGGATCAACACTTGAGCCTGCAATAAGGCAAAAAACACTGGTAGAGTGCCCATCATTGGGATCACCTAGTGCTGAATCAGTAACACTTTGGAAAAAATCATATTGTGAATCATGGGTCATAGAATCATAAATGCAATCTTCAGTTGCATAAACCAAATTTGTAATGTATTCATCATAATATGAAGCATTAATATGAGAGTTAATATAAGCATCATTATCATTAACCTCTACAACAATCATAGGATTAGTACTATCATCATGAATTTCATCTTGAGTAATAAACATATCTTGCAAAGTATCATTAAGAAAGGTAGATATAATTTCTTCTTCTTGGTCAAACATATCAACATGAGAGCAAGGAGGAGAAAACAGATTGTTACCATCATCAGCAACCTATAACAAGTTATCTCTATGAGGAAAATAGGAAGTGACGGGATCATCCCAAAAACAAACATCATCACATGGGTCATCCCAAATAGGAAAATCACTTAAAGGATACATAGTGTCATAGTGCAGTGCAGAGTTTTGATTTGCTTGATTAATAAGGGGAACAAGTTTCTCGTAAGTTTGAAATGTGTTTTTTAAAACATGCCAAGCCTGATGAGCTGCAGTACACTCTGAGATAAGATGATATAAATTTGGATTTAATGAGAATCCGATTAGACCAAACGCTTCCTCATCTTTCAACTGCCAGGAATCTTGATCAGCCTGAGGAGTGGTGGATGTCGGTTTCAGATTTGGTGAAGACACAATATCATAAAGGTGTTGAGATTTTAGGAAATCAGACATGTGAGGCCTCCAAACAATATAATTAGAACTATTGAGTTTAAATTTTGGCATTGACATAGACATGATGAAACAAACTTACAATTGAAATTGAACAGAAAGATATATATATATTTTTAAATTACCTTAAATGCTTAAAAACAAGAAAATAGAAGTGGAAAAAGAATAAGATAAGAGGGAAATAAATAGATAATATGAACAATGATAATTAGTTAAATTGGATTAGTTGACTGAAATAATTAGAAGCAAAAAAAAAATTTAAGCTTAAAGACTGATAAAATTGATAAACTTGAATAAATTAAATGTTAATTCAATAAAATGAATAAAATATATTAAACTGAGAATGTAAATGTAAAACAGAATGATAAACACAGCTTAGATAGAACTCAAAAAAAAATTTAGAGATATACAATCCATTGTTGAGTCAGCAAAATGTGTTGGAGGCTTGGAGCCCACTGTTTATTAATTCTGCCAATTTATCCTATTTGAATGTCACTTATAGCCAACACTTTATAACTTGGAACACTGTCACCCTCAATAGATTTTCCTTCAGAGACTTTATTTCCCCTGCTGGCTTGATAAAGTTAAGTCTTTGTCAAAACGGTGGCCACACACTAACATACCTTCCATCCGCTCAACAATTAAATACTTCCTCGTCAGAGGGTAGATTATTAATCATTCAGCATAAATATTCAGAAGTTATATGCTTTCTGTGTAATTGCTACTTTTAACCATTGATCAGTGCAAGTATAATGATAATCATTTAATCAAGCATCTCTGAGCTATATGATAAGTATCAACTATATCTTCATAATTCCTTATCATTGTAATGTTCCCAATGAATAGATATTTGCATCGGGAGATGCAAATCCACATTTCAACTGCATGCCATAGATGCCATCCACAAAAAGCTCCCTTAAGATCGCCTTCTCTACAGTATCCATTAATCAGCTTAATGTAAGTATTATACTGAGCAACATGTCCCTGCCTCACCATTATATGCATGAGTTCACAAGCTTTTTTGTATATTACATTTTCTGTGAAAGCCGTCAATAAGCATAGAGTAAGTAGCGGCATTGAGTAAAAGCCCTAAAACTATCATATTATGTGCGAGGTTCAAAGCATTCTGCATATCACCAAGTTGACAATGTTCGTCGATCATCATATTAAATATCAGGTGATTAGGAACTATATCTCTCTAAATCATTTGCTCCGAAATTTTCATTGCTTCCTTTAGTTTACCTGTCTTACAAAGTCCAAAGATAAGTGCATTGTATGTTCGTATATTAGGCACAAAACCATTATTAAACATTGTATGGTACAAATTAAAACTCTGGTTGATCAATCCTTTCTTGGAGTGCCAACGTATGAGGATATTGTAGGTAATGATGCTAGGAACAGGATTCCCAGTTAACATTTGTCTGAAAAGCTTATATGCTTGTTGTATCCTTCCAACTCTACAGTATCCATCAATTAGAGAATTGTGTGTTGTAATTGTTGACTTGGTGGTCAGCACCTCCTTGGAGATTCATGACATGGCTTAACCGCCTCCCGTGGATCAGGTTAAATCTGACATTTGTATCGGGCATTGACAGTTCGAGCTTTTGGTGCAACGGCAAATGATTCCAACAATTGGTATCAGAGCCTTGGGTCACGGGTTCAAGTCTCCCTTCAGTGGGTGCTGAAGGCTCAGTCGGTGCTGAGGGGGAGATTGTTGACTTGGTGGTCAGCACCTCCTTGGAGATTTATGACATGGCTTAACCGCCTCCCGTGGATTAGGTTAAATCTGACATTTGTATCGGGCATTGACAGTTCGAGCTTTTGGTGCAACGGCAAATGATTCCAACAGTAATGTCAACATGAATTCCTTTACGTAACATTTCTTGATGCAAGTACAATGCTGCATTCACCATACCTTCTTTACACAGCTCATTTATCAGAAAATTGTAGGTAACATGGTTTGGAGATGAACCCCTTACTTGCATTTCCTGGAAAAGTTCAAATGCTTGAATTATTTTTCCTGCTTTGCAATATCCACTGATCAGAATATTGTATGCACAATCATCTGGAAACAAGCCTCGCTGTATCATTTCACCTATAAATCTTAAAGCTTCTGGAAATCTTCCTACTTTACAATGGGCATGAATAAGCATATCATCTTTTCATCCTGCTATATAAAACATCTTGTTTGTTGCTGTATTTCCTGACCCTCTGTTCGTTTTGGTCTGTATCCCATTTATGGAATACCAACAAAATCTTAAATCTTTCATTGCCTTTTCTCATTAGCTCTCGCTTATCACAGGACAGATATTCTCGCAAGTGGAGCATCATCGCGGTTATGCTGTTTAACAATCATTTAATGCAACTCTAATAATGAACATTTTATCTTCCAGCATATTGCCACTGAGCTTGTGAATATATTTTTTTCTCTTATAGGTTAGGCTCTGATACCATGTTGTAAAATCAAGATCGTCCTATAGAGAATGTATATGAGTGCTGTACAAAAATATATTACCATTGTTATTGATCTTTTCACCAGCCATCGATGTGCATATATATCTAATGAATAGTCACGTATATGAAGAGCCATGACCATACGTGGCTATTGCCACGTAGGGTCGTGACCCTTTATAAAGTAACCGATTCATTACCAATTTGTTAAGCATCATAACAATAATTATCGTGACTGTTAAAACAATGCACTTGTAATGTCCCCGTTTTTAGACTTATGGGATTAGCTTGATTTGGCGACCCTCACAGGCTAATCAGGCGTTCAGAGGGGGTCAGATGGTGGAGCCAGCGTTGGGATTCTATTCTGGAGGTTCGACTTATCAGGTCTGCTCTTCATTTGGATCATTTTGGTCAACTTACTATTTTTAGTAAGTGGTATTTTGGGTATGGCCAGGGTTAGCAGGGTGTCTGCACGGAGCGTCAAATATCTTAGGATCGAGTTTCAGTGAATCTCCAGTTTGAGAGACTTACTATTTATAGTAAGTCTATTTTTAGCAGTGGCTATTTTTAGTAGTGGCTATTTTTGGCAGGGTAGTGCCTATTCCTAGCTGGGCAGTTGGACTTGGTGCTTTGTCAGAAGTTCGTTGATTGCAGTCAGACAGTTTAGTGGCTTATATTTTAAATGTGTTATTAAATTAAATTATTTTGATTTAATTTAATAACTTATGAATTTATAACTTAATATTATAAAGTGAGATTATTTTTAAAGCCAATTAAGTGAAAATATAAAAAAAGTGTTTTTTCCAAAAAACATATATATTCTACTCGAAAAAGCACTTTACTCATCCTATGCAATCATTATTTTTCTTGGAATTTGGGAAGAAGACAAATCCTGGCTAGGGTTTCGAGGACTGATTCCTCTTTTCATAATTTGAGCCATTACCTGTGATGGTGAATCTTACAGGTGAATATTTTTGAGATCCCAATTCGGTGTTGTTGTATATCGAATTTGTGGAAGTTTCAAATCTGAAGATTTGTGGTCTGCTGAAGAAATTTTATTTGTTCATACAATGTAATGAAGTTCTGAAAATTTTATTTGAATGCTATGATTATTATTTCATGAATGAAGAGAAGTACAGATTTTGGAAACGAGGGTTTGAATGTATTTTCTGGAGAACGAGAATTCTCAGAGAATTGGTGCTTTGAGTTGGATTAGCTGCCAACGAATTGTGCTTGACCGACAAGCTGAATTCACAATTGCGGGACTGTTGTATTGAGCCGTACGGCATTCTGGGCTGTATGTTATTTCTGGCTGTACAATTCTGGGCTTGCATACATTCGTATTTGCAGACTGTGCACGTGGGAGTCTGCTGTGTTTGATCAGATATTGCTGCTGAGGTGACATTAGGAATTGAAGTGCTGCGGATGCCAGTTGTGTACATCAACAAGGAACGGGACTGAGAGCTGGGTGTATTGTTTGCTGGGCTGCATTTCATCTACAATCTGCCGCAAGTATATATGTTGTGATCATTCTTCCTGCTGCTGTAACAATAACAGGTGCATAAAATTGTTAAAAACAATGCCATAGTATTTGGTTAATCTTAAATTGTCCAATGTCTTTACTTGGCACGTTGATGATAGTTTAATTTTAATTGCAAAATTAATTAAGTGTGGAAAGATTTCATTAATTCTCATATATTCTGAAAAGTTAATACAAAAACAAGGAGAGTTCAACAAATCATTGAGGAATTCAGTTGTTAGATTAAGAATCAACTTAGACTCATTACAGCACTTGAGTCAATAGTCAGTCACGATGCACGATACATAAGTATCGTGACTGTAATATATAGCACTCAGTTTGGTATTACCAACACAGCATTAATATTATACACCGTCGATCACAATAGCATTTTGTTGGAATGTTTGCCGTTGCGCCAAAAGCTCGAACTTTCAACGAACGTCACAAACACCAGATTTACCCAGATTCACGGTAACCCCAAAGGAGGTGCTGACCACCAAGTCAACAATCTCCCCCTCAGCACCGACTGAGGGTTCCGCACCAACGGAATGAAGGAGACTCTCTCCCCCTCAGCACCGACCGAGGGTTCCGCACCAACGGAATAAAGGAGACCTCTTGGGATTTGAACCTGTGACCCAAGGCTCTGATACCAATTGTTGGAATGTTTGCCGTTGCGCCAAAAGCTCGAACTTTCAACGAACGTCACAAACACCAGATTTACCCAGATCCATGGTAACCCCAAAGGAGGTGCTGACCACCAAGTCAACACATTTGATTTATCATTACGATCTGCATTATATATATATATATATATATATATATATATATATATATATATATATATAACTCTGGCATATCCGAACGTGTAGCTATATCTCAATATAGGGAACTTATGTAAGTCTCCATTCTTAGGCTCCAAAAAGATAGTTTGTTCCATCGAACAATGTGGCCTCGTTTGAAGAGAATCCTTCTTGTCCACCCATATGTGCTCCTTTAGATCGATCTTCTAGTTGGTTAGTCTAATTTGAAGGAACTGACTTTGGTACCAATTGTTGAACACATGGTTATACTAGGGGGCAGGGTGTGGGGGGTCCACTAGAGGCACCAACCCCTCATTCAGTTTGTGAGAACTTTCCTAGTAGAGGTACCAATCTCTCATTAAATTTTCCACCTTAATAATATTGCTTCTCCAAAGGATGATGGATTCAATATAATTTTCTCCTTTAACTGGCAAAATTTCCATCCTATAATCTCATAATAACTTTCACAAGAATATTAACAATCTCCTCTCAAAGATCTGCCACAAACTTCTCATATACTTCACCTCAAATATGAAATAATCTTCACATCTCTCTCTCTCTCTCTCTCTCTCTCTCTCGTGTATGTACTTGGTTTGTCTTCTTTTCATTCACATACACACTTTTCTCCTCTATCTTCAACCTTCTACATTTCTTCATGTTTATCTGAAAGAGTGTCTCTTTAAGAGATATTTTTGTTTTAATAAACAAATTACATTACCCCAAAACAAATTGCAAGTCTTGGAGAAAATGTCTTTTAACTTCTTCTAACAAGTCATATTAATTTCTTGCTTGAATCACACCTTTTCTTCTTTTAATGAATTGACTGTGCTTTAGTCATAACTCTTTTATTTGTTAATTTTCCTTAACATGTGTCTAAAACAGGTCACACTTCTTTAACCTTTATCAAATTGGGTTTTCTCTTTATTCTTCCAATCGCTGCATATTTGTTCTATGAACTGATATTACTGCTATAATAATAGTTATTCGATCATGAAGACATGAAGATCGCTGCCCCAACACAGATATCTATCCTACTTGATCATGAAGATTGCTGCATATTAAGGTTGCTATTTTGTTCATTTTAATCACCATCTGCTGTCATTATAACAATTATTGCAATCTTCTGTCTCATAACCAAGTTTGCATATATATGTTGACCATAGCATTAGTTTCTGTGTTGACATCAATGGCAAATTCCTAACAATCAATAACACTCTTCCACCCTCTTTTATAATAAGTTATTCGGCAACCGTCTTGGAATAAAAATGGTTAAATAATTGACTTCATTAATATTTAATTTCGGACTCTTAAAATCACTTAATATTAAATATTAGTTAATTCAATATTAATTGTCTAAACATAAGTAATAAAAAAATAAATTTAATTATATAATTTCACCTACAGTCAACAATGGGACATTACACAGTTGTAAGCTGTACTACTTGGTTAAGGCACTATTTAATCATACTTTCTTCTCAGTCAAAATTTGCAAAGGTACTATAGAGAGTGTGAAAATTAAGATAAAAAGGCTGCTCATTTTTCACCCTTGGCTGTACAAGTTGCTGCTGGTCACTTTTTTATTTTAATGTAGGGCTATTTTGGGCCGCTAGTGTTATATATTGCTATAGATTGCAGATTGATATGCATGGAAAATATTGTTAATTTGGTCTGAAATCAAGCACCCTAAGTTTTCCTTCATCATGGTCAACTCATTTCAAGTAGCTGCTGGCTGCAGGACTACACCACAGCACGCCCTTATGTATGGGTGTGTGTGTACATATACATGTGTGTGTTACATACATATAGTTCCATTAAATGCTTTTGCAATTTGTAGGTTTGTTGAAATCAGAGAGAATTGCATGTAATGGTTGAATTCGATTGATCTGTTTGTTTTGATGTATTTGTATCTCTTGGATATTTCTACTAATAGTTTCATTGTCAAGACCAGAGTGGTAGACTTATATCAAGGGATATAATGGATAAACTGCGAGCCAAACAAAGGGAGGAACAACAAAATGAGGTGAGCAATCTGTTTTAATTGTTGACAAGGGATCTACATTTGTAGCTGCAACACCTTGGAATAATGGTGTCTTTAATTGAATGAGAACACAGTTTGTGGTTTTTAAACATGTATTCTCATGTGAATTACTGGTCCATGTGATTTTAGAGCAGAAATTTAATGCAACTCTGCATGCCAATTTTATATGCATTATATGGTATCATAAGCACTGGCTGTTGTCGTGTAATGCAGGATTATGAACTGGATGAAGCAATGGCTGTGGCTGTTGACATAGGTGAAAAGAATGTAAGTTTGTATATTTCTCTTTTGTTGCGCTTCTTCAGAATCTTGCACATCAGCCTTTATTTTGTGATTGGCAAAAAATGTTTTTTGTTTGATTAAATATGGATTCCAGGTTGCTGACTAAATTATGGTGCGGATCCCTTTAGTAGCAGAAGTTGAACACTGGGTCTAGGATAACCTTTTGCTTAGCATGAACGTTTGTGTGTGTATCAGGATGAAGGCGAGGACGAGGTTGAAGTGGATGGAGAGGAAGAAAAGGAAGAAGAGGATGAGGTATCTAAACTATAAAGTGCAGGCAGTCACCAGTCTTCTCGGGTGAGCCATAATATCTTTCGTTTATTTTGTTTTCTTAATGTTTTCCTTCTAGAATTATTGAATTTTAGATGCAAAATGATATTGGAACCAGAACCAGCCACATAGCTATGTACAATACAATACAATTCAGAGCCAGCCAAATAAGTATGTACAATTCATCTCTATGAGCATCACCTAGATGCAATGAGTCCTAAGAGTTCCATTCATTCTCATGAGAGATGGGGTCTTGTGAACCACTACTCATGAAACATGGGTCAATGAGTTTGACTAAAAACTACATAGTTGAATCATGATAGCAATATCACAACTTAAGAGTCAACAAATTATGAAACAAAGGAGTAACCACAAAGAAAATAATATAAGATTTATGAGTGGTGTAACTATGTGATGGATGGTAGATTCACTGTTCTCCATGCTAGAAGGGAAAAACTGCAAATACAGTGATAAGCTTACCTATTCATGACTATTTGTGATATTATAATTACTTTCACAATCATAAGGGTTTAAAGAGGAAACTAGAATTCAAGTTTCCTTGGGATGTGATGCAGTACAGGTAAGGAGGATCCAATTAAGGACAGTCCAAACAAGCAGCCAAACACCACAATGTGGAATTACACAACAAGACAATGTTTTCAACTGAATTTTCATTAACATGCCCGGCTGTAAGGCCTTCCGGGTTAGGGCCAAATACAATCAAAGTATTTTTGCAATCTCTCAGCTAGTCCATCTCTGAAACAAATCAGCAACTGATGGAAACCCTAAGGCAGATCTGAACTTGAGCTCGCAAGCCTCCAAACAATCTCCTTGTCTCCAAGCATGGAAACCACTAGCTTTGCTATTACAAACTATCATATAACAATCTGATCTTCAAGTACTCGCAGGATCCAGATCTAATCACTGACTTCCACTGACTCTCTCTTAAACAACTACCCAAACACTTCTTAAATACTAATCTTCAGCCACAAGTTGGCTAGATGAAACAATTAACTCCTAAGCCAAGTCGGCTCCTATTACAAACAAATATTAAATGCAACAACAGTTGGCTCACAAATAGCCTTACAAACATTTAATTCTCCATGTCGGCCTCAAGATCTACATAGGAGAATACAACAAAAGAGACCAACAATAAATGCACCAAGTCAGCCAACCAAACCCTCAAGAACTCCAGTCGATAAACCAGAACAACTGAGCACCAGAGAAAGAACCGAGCACCAGTGAAACAACCGACTACGCCAAGCAACACCGAGCAACACAGGCATCACAGAGCACAAGTTCCACCGAGCACAAGAGGTTTCACCGAGTTCCTTCAGCGACCGTTGGTTAAAATTGCAACCGAGTAACACAAAACCAAAACAACACACCACCATGCAGATTCACCGAGTACCCTAGAATGCCCCTGCATCAGACACCCCAGGTTCGAAAAGATGTTCTCATAGGGTGGAAGAACATCTTCTGGGATTCAGCACGTAAACCCCGAACTGGTTCTTCACATACAAGTCCTCTAACTTTTCAGCTTGCATACTCTTCCACTTCAGTTTCCTCTGTCTTTTCAAGGCTTTCCTTGATAACACTCAGGCTTGTTCTTCATACTGATCATTCTTCCTCTCAGGATCCGCCAACTCAACTCGGCTACCAATACTCAGATTTCTCCTACCGAGTGTTGTATCCAGCAAAGGCATCAGGGAAAACTTCCTGTCATCCTTCTCAACAGTAAATACATTCTTGACACAATCATACATAGCTCTGCAATCATATTGCCAAGGTCTATCGAGCAATATATGAAAACTATTCATCTCCACAATATCACACAACACTAGATCCTTATACTGACCAATCTGAAAATCAACAAAGCAATGGTCCCTCACTTCCAGAGCATGAATATTTTGCAACCAGCCAATCCTATAAGGATGAGGATGTTTCATTCTATTCAAACCAAGTTTTTGAACCATGTCCTCAGCAACAAGGTTATCAGTACTACCATTGTCAACAATTGCATCACAAAGTTTACCTCTAGACTTGCACCAAGTTTTGAACAAGTTACTCCTCTGACAAGGTTCCTCCTTTGCACCGAGCAATGTTCTCCGAACCAACAAGTTCTCAGATTTATGTTCATTCTGAATGTTCTCATTTACCACAGCAGTCTGTCGGTCACCAAGCTTCTTTTGTGTACAGTCAAAAAAACGGTGTCCTTCTTCAACACAATTATAACAAGTACCCTTAAAGATAACTCTACCTGTCTTCTTCTTCAATTCCACAGGTTTCGGTTCATCTTCAGCAGTCGGTTTATCCTTCACGGAGTGATCAATCTTTTCCTTCCCTCGAGGATTACTATGTTGTCTCCTTTTCAACTTATCTTCTACCTTCAGAGCATACTGATAAGTATCTTCAATCGAATCAATCTTCAGCATACCAAGCTCATCTTGAATATTAAATCTCAAACCATTCACATATCGGGCTACTTTTTCGTTACCAAGTTCTTTGTGTCCAGACCGAATAGTCAACTTATAGAACTCCTCGGTATAGTCCTCCACAGTCAAATCCTTTTGCTTCAGATTCTGCAGCTTCTTAAACAAGTCAAGCTCATAGTCAGCAGGTATGAACTTAGCTTTCAATTTAGTCACCATCAACCTCCATCGATTGATCTTCATTTCATCTTCATCTTCTCTATCTCTTTGTAATTCTTTCCACCAAAGAGCAGCATGTCCTTTCAACTTAGTATGTGCCAATCTTACTCGAAGAGGATCTTCAATTTCTTCAAGCTAAAAGAAATCTTCTAATTCACCAATCCAATCAATCAAGTCATCGGGTTTCAAAGTACCAGAGAAAGTAGAAACTTCCATTTGGTAACTAGTACTTAACCGAGCGCTAGATCTATGCAACCGACCAGTTCTGTCTTCACCAGATCTATCTCTCCGGTCATTTCCACTAGATCCAGCAGCTTCAAAGTTTTCAGCAGCTTCCTCATAACCATCATCAGTACCAAGATTCCTCGGCATACCAGCAATAGCTCTCATGACCTCAGTGATCATGTCATTCTTCATCAATTCCATCTCAGATCTAAAATCAACTTTAACCTTCTCTGTAATCTTCGATTCCACAGCATCACAAAGATCTGCAATTGCTCTAGGGTCCAATCTTCTCGGAGGCATCTTTCAAGATTTTCAAAAACCCAAAGCAACAAATCACCAACAAGGTCCTAGTGCAAACAGCCTCAACGGGAGATCAGTTTACACACTCAAGATCTTCAAGCTCTGATACCACCTAATGCAGTACAGGTAAGGAGGATCCAATTAAGGATAGTCCAAACAAGCAACCAAACACCACAATGTGAAATTACACAACAAGACAATGTTTTCAACTAAATTTTCATTAACATGCTCGACTGTAAGGCCTTTCGGGTTAGGGCCAAATACAATCAAAGTATTTCTGCAATTTCTCAGCTAGTCCAACTCTGAAACAAATCAGCAACTGATGGAAACCCTAAGGCAGATCTGAACTTGAGCTCGCAAGCCTCCAAGCAATCTCCTTGTCTTCGAGCATGCAAACCACTAGCTGTGCTATTACAAACTATCAGATAACAATTTGATCTTCAAGATCTCGCAAGATCCAGATCTAATCATTGACTTCCATTGGCTCTCTCTCTTAAACAACTACCCAAACACTCCTTAAATACTAATCTTTAGCCACAAGTCGGCTGGATGAAACAATTAACTCCTAAGCCAAGTCGGCTCCTATTACAAACAAATATTAAATGCAACAACAGTCAGCTCACAAATAGCCTTACAAACATTTAATTCTCCATGTCGGCCTCAAGATCTACATAGGAGAATACAACAAAAGATACCAACAATAAATGCACCAAGTCGGCCAACCAAACCCTCATGAATTCCAGTCGGTAAACCAGAACAACCAAGCACCAGAGAAACAACCAAGCACCAGTGAAACAACCAACCACGCCAAGCAACACCGAGCAACACAGGCATCACTGAGCACAAGAGGCTTTACCGAGTTCCTTCAGCGATCGAGCTTCCTTCAATAAACGAGACCGTCGGTTAAAGCCGCAACTGAGTAACACAGAACTAAAACAACACACCACCATGCAGATTCAACGAGTACCCTAGAATGCCCCTGCATCAGGATGAGAGGAATGTAAGTTCTTCTTTCCAACTAGCAATTCGTTAAATGAAATTATAGTCAATTAATGAAATTACTTTTCATGCCACAAATTGTTTGCAGTAGTGTTCCTATCCTTTCTATTACCTCATTTTTATCATCTAATTTTCTGAGATCAAAATTGGATACTGCTCTTTGGAAAAAAAACTACAAAAACTGGCAGGTTTGTATGGCATAAGTGGAAACAAATAAAGCTATGGGATATAATGTTTGGGAGTTGAGCCAAAAAAAAATAGATTGGCATTTTTGCTTTGTTACCTATTTGGGATGGATTTGGGGTTTGGGTTTAAAGGTTTATCAATTTTTTTTTTTCCGTGCCACTCATTCAACACATATAAAATATATATTAGTATTCACTGTTCTCACAAATATACAAAGTAATTTACAGAACACAACTAACAATTAATAATTCAATGTCAATTGTCAAATGTTAAAAATAAGTCAGCATGGTTTTTATTAGTGCAAATGTACATTTAAAATCAATATAAATCATCATATTGCTCTTTATCAAGATCATCAATATTGTCAGCTTGTTTGTTTGATCAAGCAGCACCAGGGCCACTTCCATTGGTTACACTATGCAAATTATCATGTGTAGCATCCTTATGCTTCTCATCACGAATCAAGAGTAAATAATGTTGTTATTGTTGGGAAGGTGTTGTGCACCCTGCACATTGCAATTTTTTATGCGTTGTAGTGTTGTCGTCTATGTCAAATGGGATGCCACACACTGGGATTGGGCAATATTCCTAGGAGAGGTTGTCTGTAATATTGTAAAATAGTTTAATGTGTGAAGCATGAGGAGAATCCATGATAAATGTCCACATTTATTGGTTGCCCATCATCACACACATCACTTGAGTATCTTGATATAGGATTTTGTAAGTTCAACTATTGATCTAGGTTAACACCTACATGCAGTGAACTAAATTTGCCAAAACCATCTATTGCGAGGAGTCCCTAAGTTACCGGTTCAGATGCGGATGCAGATGCGGGTACAAGAATCCGGTACGCTAATGCGTGAATTTTTTTTGTTGATTTTGGGTATGTTGATTTTGTGAGGATCACTGCAAATGTAATAACACTCCTGATTGCATGTGTTTTTCAAAGTCAACAATCTCCCTCTTATTTATATTGTGGATGAGACATGGATAGACATGTCCCTTCATGAGACTTGTCTATTCATTAACACATACTCTTTTAATTAATATAATGACACACACACACACACATATATATATATATTATATATCTATCTACAATAGTATTGTGTCATAGGTTTATTCGACTGAAGCTACCAAACATCAACACTCCCTCTTAGCTAGGGAGGATAAACACATGGTTAGATATTACCTCAATGTAATATCAAGTTTATAGAGATATCATCTCATGATATTAGGAGTAATGGTCACAAAATATCAAATCACATGATATTCACCATGTACTCAGAATACTGGCCTACCAACATCAAGTCTCATGATGTGCACCAAGTACTCAAAATTTTATAAAGATATCATCTCATGATATCATGAGCATTGACCTGCAAAATATTAAGTTGCATGATATTCACCAAGTGCTCAAAGTAATGGCCTACCAACATCAAGTCTCACGATGTCCACCAAGTACTCAAAAGTTTATAAAGATATCATTTCATGATATTGGGAGCATTGACCTTCATAATATCAAGTCACATGATATTCACCAAGTGCTCAGAGTAATGACCTACCAACATCAAGTCTCATGAAGTCCACTAAGTACTCAACAAATGTTCATAGGTAATGTGCACTTACCATAGGAACATTCCTATCATCTATCATGATCTATTTCAGCCATCATAAGATGTCTATCACAATAGAAGATCATGGCCTATTTAAGGAACTCAATCCACCATGCAAGATATCATCTATCATGATCTGTTTCAGCCATCATAAGATGTCTATCATGATAGTTGATCATGGCTTGTTTAAGGAACTCAATCTACCATGCAAGATATCATGATCATCTATCATGATCTGTTTCAACCATCATAAGATGTCTATCATGATAGAAGATCAAGTTATTGTAAGATCGCCACCTTTGAATAACTTTAACAAATACAAGTGATAATCATTTGGAAGTCGTCACTTCCTCATGTACACAGGGGGCAGGCCCATTAAAACATGATATCCACTATGCCTTAGCGTAGAGGGTGGAAACAAGGGATTTCACCTCAAACTTCTCTCACAGAGAAGAACTCATTGAGCAGATATCAATCTATTGATCTTTTCATCCAAGACTGCTTAAGATAACCTTGCTAGACTCCCTCTAAATCTGATTTCAATCTTCTGAGCTTCTCGTCCAAAGTTACCTTAGAAGAGTCAGACTCCTTTTGAATTTGATATCAATCTTCTTTTTCCAGCAAGAGTATCTCTGGAAAAGATCAAGGCAAATAGCTCTTATAGTACGTATAGAAATACAAATAGATAAAGTAATGCTCAAGGATAATAAATACTTATCTGCGCATCAACATCCTTGATACAAGTTACTTCAATGAAGGTCCATATACATCAAATAAAAAAACACCTTCTCAGATTATTTGAAAGACATCTCCCCTTTGAATCATCTCCCCACTAAGGATGGTTCAAATGGGAATGTAACATTGGTTATTATTCTCTACACAATGTAAAATTCCCACTCTTATATTGTTGAACAATGCTTATCTTGTCTTGTGAAATGACTTGATTGCTCCAAGAGAGGTGACACTATAATTAAAGCTTGCTTTCTAGAAAGAGACACCCTTCTTTGAATACTTGCTTCTTTGTTAATGCTTGACCACGATCATAACAAATAATATGTCTCTTTAATGAAAGCCGCTACAAGGTCTAACTAATCATTATGGAAATCACTCTGTATACTTTGCAAATTCATCGTCGTCAACCTCTTACTAAACAATGCTTTTTGTCCTTAATCAAGTCACTTTATTCAAATATCATTGTGTAAATTATGTCTTTAATGAATCGCCGCGTTCAAGAATGACAGTTTCCAATATATAATTGCTGAAGTTTGCTTCTTAACAAATCTGCTACAATTCACTTGACCTTATTCTTTGCACTTGGTGTGGACAAAAGTCTGCAGCACAACTTCACTCGCTGGATTTCACATAGACCTGTACACAGTCGGTCATAACTTTTGAACCCGACACTTTCTCGGCAATCGCTCAGGGGAGATTCTTCGAAATTTGCTTATCACCAACATATCCAAAATGCAGCAAAATCCAACGGTGTATTCTTGAGATATGGTCCCCGTACTGAGACTATATTTTTGGAGACAGTCACACATTCACCATCAACAAACTACTCTCTTACATTTGTAGCCTGACTCTGATACCATGTTGATTTTGTGAGGATCATTGCAAATGTAATAACACTCCTGATTGCATGTGTTTTTCAAGGGCAGCAATCTCTCTTTTATTTATATTGTGGATGAGACATGGATAGGCATGTCCCATGAAAAGACATGTCTATTCATTAACACATACTCTTTTAATTAATATAATAAGACTATAGAAATACTATATATATATATTATTTCTATAGTCTTATTATATTAATTTCTCTAACACTAATACTTTATATATATATAAATTATATCTCATATATAATAAATATATCTATATATATATGTATATGTATGTATATATCTACAATAGTATTTAGTCATAGGTTTATCTGACTGAAGCTACCAGACATCAACATGGTACGTTTATATATATATATATACAAAAAAAATGCAAGAAATATACAAAATAAATCATTTGATAGTATGATACTTCATCATTGATCAAGATATATATTAAATGCCAATTGATAGTTTACAAATATTTAAATAAGCCATATCATATATGTCTATGTTCACGATTCAAATGAAAATCAGAAAATCATTACAATTACAAAATCAAAATGTAGTTCATGATTCATCAATCAAGATTCACTAATTAGAATCATAAGGATTATCAAAAAAATCATCTTCATCTTTAGCTGTTTTATGTTCCACTTGCACTAGATGCACCATTTGTCGGGGTGTATGTAATGTCCCTTGTTAGTACCTTACTCAATTTATCTGACATTTCTCCATTAAGCTTTTGCAAACTTATTCCCTATATTCTCCGTATATCTTTTCTTAATCAAAAGATGATACTTTTATATCACTATTCCAAACTGGTGTGTCATTTTGAGGCAAGGGGTTGTGACTTTTGGTTTATTAATTATATATATTCTTGATTTATAAAATATTTATATTTTATTAATAATAGATTTATTTATAATTAGTTTTCTTGTTAATTTATATCTTGATATATCATATTTAATTTATAATATATTATTATTTTAATAATATATTATATTAACAATTTATTATAAAAATTTAATTATTATTTATGTTTAAGATTTTATATGGTATCCAACAACCAATTAATATATAACTTTTGATAAATGAATAATATTGGTTATATTATAATATTTAATTAATATAACTTTTCTATATTTCAAATGTATTTTATTTGTCATAATATCGTTATTTATAATTATATTGGATCATTGTAATCATTTATAAAATATATATTATATAACTTTTCTATATTTCGAATATATTTTATTTATCATAATATCGTTATTTATAATTATATTAGATCATTGTAATCACTATAAAATATATATTATATAACTTTTCTATATTTCAAATATATTTTATGTCATAATATTGTTATTTATAATTATATTGGATCATTGTAATCATTATAAAATATATATTATAATATTTATAAAATATATCACCATATTTATTTGTCGCAATAAAATATTATATTATAATTGTATCATTAGTTATATTGTAATTATATTATTCTTGTTTATTAATTGTTCATTTAATTATATAATTGGTATTTTGACGGGGATATCACAATGTAATCATCATCATCATAATCTGTAGTGAGTCTAGTAAGATGGTTGCATCCAAGTTGGCACACTCAGGGGCTACATCCCAAAGCTTTGCTGCCCCATCCTTGTAGTTTGGTGGCAGTCCCAACTGGTGCTGAGAGGAGAGGGGTGAATCAGCACCTCTAAAAACTTCTTTCCTTTAAATCCAGTGAATTAAACTTACATTAGAAAGGCAAACAGGTTTAAGCATATAATAACAGCAAGTAAACATTCACACAGTGACACCAGATTTATCACGTGGAAATCCGGTTAGGGTGAAAACCACGGTGTGAGGAGACCTCACAAATTTTGTACTCTTTTGAAGTATGCCCTATAAGGAGCCTTCCCGGTTAAAGGATAAAAAACGCACTGTTAAAAGTGACCCGGTTAAGGATTTGTTACAATGAGGCCGGTTAGTGCCTGCCTAGTTAAAGGACTTTGAACACCTCGAAAGATGTCACCCGGTTAAGGGATTTGATACAAGGGACCTATTAGAGTCCACTTAAATACTGGGATTTAGCTATTGTAATTGCTAGAGAACAATAGAAGGATTGACCATTTACTAATGACTTTCCATAGCCTGATAAGATCTTTGTTTGTGGTCAACTGAGAAACATCACCGGTCGCTGCAAGTGTGTTCTCCTCTACTGTTGTGCTACTCTGCACAATCTTCTTTCTCACTTCTTCTTTCTTCTTTTCACTCTTGGCTTACTTTCAACATACAGGTTCACTCTTTTACTCGGCAGAATGAAGGCAACTTCTATTTGCCTTGGGCAGAAGAATATATAGGGTCCTACCCCTAATTGTACTCGTTATGCATGACCTAATTACAAAACCTTATTAGATTCATTACTTAGTGGAGTACCAGTTCACTAAGGAAACATCCGATGCATGCCCTTGCTTTATCTGACTAATGAAGAAAGCAGTAGTTGCGTGTCAAGAACCTTTCCTTCATAGGAGATAACACTTTGTTTTAAAGCCACTGATTTTGGCTTTAAATCCTCCAGACTCTCGTCAAACCGATCGCCAGTTTAACTAAAAGACTTTCGATTTTAGTGTAGAAAATCTTGGTCAAAGAGTTGGTTGGAACAAATAGTTGACTATGACTACCTCGGTTTATACTAGAGTCATTAATATATCAGTTGAGTTCTAGTGTCTTTGACTTGTTACTATCCCTCCCTTGGCTTACCAGTTGCACCATCCTCGGTTGTATTGTTGACTATTGCTTTATGTGTACTTGTCTACACCGGCTGTAGCTTGGTCCTCAGTTGATGCTGGAATCCTCTTTTCCTTAATAGTATATATTGCCCGGTGACTAAGGCTTTGTATAGTGACCAGTGGTATTTGCGTACAGTTACAACTGTCTTGAATACTGGCATCATCGGCCAAACCATCCTTCTTTGATATAGATCTCTTTGGATCTTTAGACTTTGTAGAGATGACAAGTCTCTATACTCTTTTGCCAATCAATGACAATACTCGTACCGGTAGTAGGCTTACCGGTGACAATACTTGTACCGGTAGTAGGCTTACCGGTTACCATCACTTGATGCCAACAATCTCCCCCTTTGGCATTGATGGCAAAACCTTGATGGCCAATCACAATATCACTAGGTTACTGTGCAAGTACCTCATTGCTACTGCTACAGTACTCCGTTTCGTTTCTTGCCAAACTAAACTTTACCCCTTTTTGACAATAATGCCAAAGTCTTAGTCAGAAAGACTATTGTTGTCTACTCTGCTCCCCCTATGAGAAGCATTCCTTTTCATCAGTCCAGAAAAGATGAGGTGTAACCCTCTGTTGAAGCGCAATGAACCGATGATCACCTTTCTAGGTTTATTGAAGAGCATGAAGGGGTATCACCCCTAGTTTACCTCTGAGATACTCAAAAGTATTATTTGGTAATGGCTTGGTGAAGATATCAAGAATTTGTTCCTTGGTGGCAACATACTCCAATCTCACCTCCTTGTCTTGTACCAGCTCTCTCAAGTAATGATATTTGATGGTGATGTGCTTTGTCTTGGAGTGCATAACAAGGTTCTTGGATATGTTAATTGCGTCGGTGCTATCACAATAGATAGCTATCGGTTCAGGTATCTATTCTTTGATTCCTTCCAGCAGTTGTTTGATCCAGATTACTTGTGTGCAATTGATTGCTGCAGCAACATATTCGGCCTCTGTAGTAGATTGTGAAATACAATTCTATTTCTTACTTGTCCAGGAAACAATTCTTCCACCGAGAAAGAATGCACCACCACTTGTGCTCTTTCTGTCATCAATTTTGCCAGCTCAGTTTGCATCAGTGTACACTTTTACTTCAAATCCTCCCTTGTGTGGAAACCATAATCTATATTCTTCAGTGCCCTTTAGATATCTGAAGATTCTCTTTACTGCTATCAGATGTCTCTTTGGGATTAGTAGTGAATCTTGCCGCTATACCAACTGCATGTGCAATGTCCGGTCTACTGTGAACATCATACTGCAATTTTCCTATCATGGACCGATACATAGTTTCATTCACTTCTTTTGCATCATCCTCCTTTGATAACTTGAGGTTGGTTATCATTGGGGTTCCAACCGGTTTAGAGTCTTTAAGTCCAAAAGTCTTAAGAATTTCTTTAATATACTTGGACTGAGATATAAAGATACCTTCTTTCAACTGATGGACCTGTAATCCAATGAAGAATTTTATTGCGCCTATCATAGACAACTCAAATTCTTTCTTCATCTCTTCAGCGAAGGCTTTGCTCATCCTGTCATCTCCTCCAAAGATGATATAATCCACAAAGATCTCAGCAATCAAATTTCCATCTTTTCCGGTCTTGAGATACATATTGCTATTGTCCCCAGTTTTTGTGAATCTTATGGTCCGAAGATATGAATGTAGCCTTTCATACCATGCCCTTAGAGCTTGCCTAAGTCCATAAAGAGCCTTTTTTAACTTGCAGACCATACCATCATCATGTGTAGATGTGAAGCCTTTTGGTTGTTCAATGTAGACTTCTTTCAGAATCCCATTCAAGAAAGCAAACTTGACATCCATCTGATACACTTTAAACTTTTCGTGTGTAGCATAAGCAAGAAGAATTCTCACTCCTTCCAGTCTTGCTACCGGTGCAAAGGTTTCTCCATATTCCAGTCCAGCTTCCCGAGCATATCCTTTGCAGACTAATCTTGCCTTATTTCTTATTACTTTCCCTTCCTCATTCAGCTTATTTCTGTAAACCCACTTGGTCCCTATGACATTCTTGTCCTTTGGTCTTGGCACAAGATCCCATGTGTCATTCTTCTCAATTTGCTCAATTTCTTCCTCCATAACCTTGACCCAGTTTTCATCTTTTAGAGCTTCCCTTGTTGTTTTGGGCTCTATATAGTAAAGTAAACATATATTTTCTTTGGCCTTTTTCCTGGTCAAAACATTAGCAGGTTTGTCACCAATAATGTTATCAGTAGAGTGATATGTGACATACCTTGGGAGAACTGGGCACTGTTCTCGGTCAGGCTCTTCCGGTTGAGCAATTTCTTCACCATGATTCTGAACATCTTCTTGTTCACCACCCTGTGCTTCAGGTGTAGTTTCATGAACTAGGTGTTTGTTCACATGGTGTTCTTCTTCGTCTGCAGTAGCTACTTCATTGAACTCAAAGGCATTTTCTTCGCTTTTCTCTTCAGGACTGTCATGATTATTATGACTGGTCTCCTTAATCGGTTCTGAAGATTCATCAACTTTTACATTGATGCTTTCAATTATCTTGCCTGTTCTCTTGTTCAGACACCGATATGCCTTACTTTTGGTAGAGTAACCCAAAAATGTTCCTTCATCACTCTTGAGATCAAACTTCCCAGAATACAGAATACATATCTCTTTTGATGTAACATTTGCTATCAAATATTTTGAAGTAGCCTACACCGGGAGTATGCTTAAACCATAGTTAATAAGGAGTCTTACCGGTTCCCTTTTTGACTTGAACTTGGTTTAGTGTGTAGACAGCAGTACTGACAGCTTCTCTCCAGAAGTGATGAGGAAGATCCTTCTGAATCAACAGAGTTCTTGCACAGTCAATCAACGTCCCGTTTCTTCTTTCTGCAACTCCATTTTGTTGCTGAGTTCTTGGTGCAGAAAACTGCCTTTTTATTCCATGTTCCTCACAATAGTGAGTGAACTCCTGAGAGGGTACTCACCTCATCTGTCTGACCTGAGGCATTTCAAACTTTTACCGGTTTCCTTTTCTACTATGGCCTTGTAGATTTTAAACATGTGGAAGGCCTCTGATTTCTCTCTAAGAAAGAGTGTCCACATCATACTTGAGAAGTCATCTACAAAGATCATGAAGTACCGGTCTCTATGGTAGTTCTTTGTCTTCATTGGTCCACATAGATCTGTGTGCACAAGGTCCAAAACACTTTCAGCAGCAAACATCTTGCTGTTGAAACTTGCTCCGTTCAGTTTTCCTAACTGACAGTCTTTACAAACCCCACTGATGGGTTTTGTAATCTCAGGGAGTCCTGTAACCGATCTCTTTTTGCTTACTTTGACAATACTGCCAAAGTTTATGTGGCAGAGTCTCTTGTGCCATAGCGAGCTGTTATCTTCCTTGGAGACAAGACACATTTTACTTGATTCTCCTTTAACTGAAGCTATCAAACAAGCTCCTTCCATTGAGTCTAGGTAGAACAGATTGCCTTTTCTTTGTCTACCAGTTGCAACATGGGTTCCAGACTGATTTTTGACTATACAGGAGCCTTGTTCGAATTCCAACTGGAATCCTTTATTGTTCAGCTGTGCAACACTTATTAAGTTGTACTTGAGTCCTTCAACCCAGTACACGTCTTCACAGACAACATTGTTGCAGAGAGCAACAGAACCTTTACCTTTGATGGCACAGGGGGCATTGTTTCCAAAGGTAACTGATCCGCTGTCATTGAGCTCTAAGTTGATGAACTTGTTCTTGTCACCGGTCATGTGGTGAGTGCATCCATTGTCAATGATCCAATCATCATGCTGATGAGATCTAGATATGAGTCCAACTTCATTTACAACTTGGCTCTCCTTTATTGCAACAAATGTAAATTATGGATCCTCTGAGTCTTCAGACTCATTGTCTGTGACTCCTTCCTCTGCAGGATAGCATTCCTTCTTTGCTTTGCTCTTAAACCGGTCTCTTTTATTTTTATGTTCATTATCGGGACATCTTGTAGCAATATGTCCTATCTTGTTGCAAGAGAAGCATTTCAAAGGGAGCTTGCCCTTGTACTTCCCTTTTCCTCTGGGGAATCTCCTAGCGATGAGTGCTTCAAACTCATCTTGCTCCATCTCTTCTGAGAGCAGACTCTCAACAAGGTTCCCAATCTTACCGGTAGAGCAATTACCTGTTTCTCTTTCCTTTTTGGTGAAAGAGATATTGATAGAGGACGTAAAAGCTACTTCCTGAATGGATAAGCTATTATCAAAATTATTTAATTCAAAGGGAGCCAGCTTACTGATTAGGGAGTCTAAGGTGACTTGATCTTTGGTCACCGATCTGAGGTCTTGAATGGCAGAGATCTTGATGGCATACTTAGGTCTGAGAGTTCTTAGTATTTTACTAACCACCTCCTCTTCACTGAGCTTTCCTCCAGCGCTTCTGATGGAGTTGATCACCTCTTTGATCCGGTTGCTATATTGCTCGATGTCTTTTTCTTCATTCATCCTCATGTCATCATATTTTCCTCTGAGGCTTTCGACCTTGGCTCTTTGAACATTTGGGTCTCCTCCATAGACTGTTTGCAACTTGCCCCACATCTTGAAGGCAGAATCAAGATGTTCGATCTCAGCGTAGACATGATCAGGTAGCATGCTAGCTATCATATCCATAGCAGCCGTGTGCTTGGTTTTGATCTTCAGTTCTTCAGGTGTCAAAGTGCCAGTGGGTTCACTGTAATCGGTGGTAACATGATTCCAGTATTGATCTCCGGTGGTCTTCATGTACAGCTTCATTCTGCTGCAGTACAGAGTAAAGTTTTTCTTTGAAAACTTTGGTCCTTCCTTTCTCATCATCTTGACTTTTTCTTTATGCTGTTAAGCAATAAAGAAAACAAAACTCAGCTCTGATACCAATTGACAGTCCCAACTGGTGTTGAGAGGGGAGGGGTGAATTAGCACCTCGAAAAACTTATTTCTTTTAAATCTAGTGAAGCAAACTTACAGTAGAAAGGCAAACAGGTTTAAGCATATAATAACAAGAAGTAAACAATCACACAGTGACACCAGATTTATCACGTGGAAACCTGGTTAGGGTGAAAACCACGGTGTGAGGAGACCTCACAAATTTTGTACTCTTTTGGAGTACGCCCTGTTAGGAGCCTTCTCGGTTAAAAGATAAAAAATGCACTGTTAAATATGACCCGGTTAAGGGATTTGTTACAATGAGGCTGGTTAGTGCCTACCTAGTTAAAGGACTTTGAACAGCTTGAAAGATGTCACCCAGTTAAGGGATTTGATACAAGGAACCTGTTAGAGTCCACCCAAATACTGAGATTTAGCTATTGTAATTGCTAGAGAACAATAGAAGGATTGACCTTTTACTAATGGCTTTCCATAGCCTGATAAGATCTCTATTTGTGGTCAACTGAAAAGCATCACCAGTCGCTGCAGGTGTGTTCTCCTCTACTGTTGTGCTACTCTGCACAATCTTCTTTCTCACTTCTTCTTTCTTCTTTTTTCTTTTCACTCCTGGCTTACTTTCAGCATACAGGTTCACTCTTTTACTCGACAGAATGAAGACAACTTCTATTTGCCTTGGGCAGAAGAATATATAGGGTCCTACCCCTAATTGTACTCGTTATGCATGACCTAATTACAAATCCTTATCAGATTCATTACTCAGTGGAGTACCAGCTCACTAAGGAAACATCTGATGCATGCCCTTGCTTTATCTGACTAATGAAAAAAGCAGTAGTTGCGTGTCAAACAACTTTCCTTCATAGGAGGTAACACTTTGTTTTAAAGCCACTGATTTCGGCTTTAGATCCTTCAGACTCTCCTCAAACCGATCACTAGTTTAACTCAAAGACTTCCGATTTTAGTGCAAAAAATCTTGGTCAAAGAGTTGTTCGGAACAGATAGTTGACTATGACTACCTCGGTTTATACCGGAGTCATTAATATATCGGTTGAGTTCTACATGCTGCAAATAGGTAAGTGTCTTTGACCTGTTACTGTCCCTCCCTTGGCTTACCGGTTGCACCATCCTCGGTTGTATTGTTGATTATTGCTTTATCTGTACTTGTCTACACCGGCTGTAGATTGGTCCTCAGTTGATGCTGGAATCCTCTTTTCCTTAACTATATATATTGCCCGATGACTAAGGCTTTGTATAGTGACAGGTTTTATTTGCGTACAGTCACAACTGTCTTGAATACTGGCGTCATCGGCCAAACCATCATTCTTTGATATAGATCTCTTTGGATCTTTAGACTTTGTAGAAATGACAAGTCTCTATACTCTTTTGCCAATCAATGACAATACTTGTACCGGTAGTAGGCTTACCGGTGACAATACTTTTACCGGTAGTAGGCTTACTGGTTACCATCACTTGATGCCAACATTTGGATCCTTACATGACACAAGACGTAAGTTGTAATGAATATAAACCAAGTCTTCAACTTTTTTTGAACCCCTCTGGTGATGCTTCATTGAGTGGATAAAGAGTATGTACTCCAATCCCGTTCAGCAGTAGAAGAACTTGCAATCTGGACAGTGTTCACAAAAGTAAAAATAAAAATGCAAAGTAAATTAAAGAATGTCAAGTACTAAATTGTAGAATATAAGTGGTAAAAAAATTTAAAAAAACATACTTGTGAGAGGATTTGGATTGCAAGAGACTGTATATACTTAAATGGTTGACTATGGAGGTACTGCCATGTGATAGCTTCCACGTCGTTTTGGTCATTAATAGCTGTTGGACTATGATTTCTTCCCGAGGCAAACAAGCCAAATTCTGTCCTAACTTTTTTTTGCACTTCTTCATCTGTGAAGAGTCTTTCAAAAGCTTTTTTGTACCTATTAGCAACTTTATTTGTATATGGTGCTAATCTCCCTGGCAGAGAAAGTACTTGCTATAGTACCTTGGAGATAGGGCATATGCAAGGAGGTGCAATGAGGTGGTCATCTTTTCCCAACGATGATGAATGGTTGTTTCCACCTTATTGCATAAGGTTTCATATTGTAAGGCGTCATTCTCATGTTTTTGTATTGCAATTTTTATCTTCTCTACCATTATGTCCATGCTATCATAGACGTCCCCCAAACAAGGTGCATCTGTATCAACAAATCGGAGCATAGTCATGATAGGCTCGGTGAAATCCAATACGTATTGCACACGAGCCCACCGACTGTTATCCAAGACCAATGATTTGACCTTTTGGGCCCTCTTTGAATGTGAAGCTTTCCATACACCCCATTGGTTGGAAAAAACCATTTGGCCTAATGCCTCTTGCATCTTGAGAAGTCCTCTCATAACAATAGCATGAGATGCAAATTGGGTCTCAACAACTTAAGTAAGTTAATAACAATATGTCAATAAATATTAAGCAAATTTATATACAAATTGATAATTGAACATAACATAAAATTTGTTAAATTAAATAATAAATTAAATTTAGTAATTACAATTTACCTTCAACAACTCCAATTTTGAGAAAGTTTTGAATATTGATTGTGACATTTGGTGGTTCCTCACAAACATCTGGATCTCCTCCCCCTCTTTGTATATTTGTTTCGTCCACTCTATTTGAGTTCCAATTTGTTGCATCACCAAGTTGAGGGATTGTATGGTGCATGGTGTTCAAAAAATGTGGTCATATCAGCCCTCAACCAAAGCCCTTGCACCCCTACAATTTTTTTGCATTGTCTGTAATTATTTGGACCATATTCTCACTACCCACCATCTTTATGGACTCGATGAGAATTCTGGAAATGAACTGTGCATCTTTCACTTCCTCTTCACAATCAACCGCCCTCAAAAACATTGTCCCTTTGGGGGACACTGCAATAAAATTAATCAATGGACGATTTCGAGTATCTTTCCATCCATCAGAAACAATAGAAAAACCTGAATTAATCCAAGAATCTCTAATTGGTTGAAGAGATTTCTTTGTAGAAGTCCTCTCTTTTTGCAATATGATAGTACACACCTTTTCATACCCAAGACTTGTGTAACCAGCTAGTGCACTATTGATGGATGCCACCATCTCCTTCCAATATGGTGATCTCACCAAGTTGAAAGTAAGACCATTGGCATAGAGGCAATGTCCAATGGCTTGATCAACGATGTATCTTGCCTCCATTTTAAATGCAGTGTCCAATGGACCTCTTTTGCGGGTGGTAATTTTTACTTCTTCATCTTCCACTTCCAGTATAGGCAAGAATGGATGTTTGCAATTGATTCAGTGGGTAACTGCATTTTTTTCTTTCCGGACGGACCAACATAAGAAGCTTGTTTTGATCTTTTAACCAATCTATCAGCGTCTTCTTGTTCTTTTACAAATCTTGCTATTTGTGCAAGAGACATCCCTTTGCACATTCCCATCTCTTTACCAACAGGGCCCATAAAGTGAAGTTTAACTCGAGAATATGAGCTATAAATGGTTTACTATCACATATATCACACTTCCAAATATATGACCCACCTCCTGCAACTTGTGAAATTCTTGTGGTATGTCTCCATAAAGGAGATCCTACATCAATTTTGAATTTATCAGCTCCTTGTCCTCCCACCGAACTTTCACTACCTGCCATTCTTGCAATTTGACTTCTTGCTATTATAAGAAATTAAATAAATTTAAATTAGAAAAAAACTAAGAAATTCAAGCATACTAGTGCAAAAAATGAAAAAAAGATACAAAAATATTAAAATAAAGAGCTAAACTTGTTTCTTTGTTTCTTAAAAAAAAAAAAAATTGAAAAATTTCATCCCAAACTTGAAAAAGTTCATCAAAATCTAAAAAAAATTCATTAAAAGACTCAAGAATAGGGTCAAATGCTTACCTTGACATTTAGATCTCCTTTGTGGAAACTATCTGGCACCCCACGAACGATCCTCTTCGAAAATAATCACCTGCCCTTCAAAATACCAAAATGGAGACCAAACGAGAAGAGAGCAAATAGCAAACAAAATGATATGCTAAAACAATGAATGGCCTCTTTTAGTGTCACTGTAGGGTTTAGTGGAAAAAAGTTAAAAAAAAAAACTCAATATAACGCATGTTTTAAGTGAAATGTTTAATTTTTTAAAGGTTTTTGGTGTTTTTTTTGTCTGGGCATCCGGATGCTCCCGGAAGCTTACAGGAGGCATTACAGCTCTCTGTGGCTGCACTTGGATATGCATCTACAAGGAGCTGTAACGCTTCCTGTGAGCTTCCAACCGCATCAGCTTCTGCCTCCGCTTTGAATCATTGTTAATGATGGGGAGAATACTTGACTGAAGTCCTAAATTTCTGTTGGCTGTCTATTATCACTAACAAAACTGTTCATTGAAAGCTCAACATTCTTAGACACTGGTAGCATATTTTTAGGAGTCATCAGAAAAGTTGCCACTGAAAAATATTTTTGTTTGGAAATTCAAGGTTGTCCATTTGTATTATCATGAATGATTATGAGATGAAACTGTATGATAATTGGCAGTGCTGTTGTTTTATTAGCTTTACATTGTGAACTTTATTATAGTAGGGATGAGAATGTGTCCTCTATGATCTACATATCATTTACATATACGATTTTTGTTGAATTTGCTCACAATGTGTTCATTCACGGTCAAAGATGCCATCAAAAGCTAATAATTTCATTTATAATTTCATTTTGTTCCCGTATATGTATATGTTTTTCATTTTTTTGATTTTTCTAATTTCAGGATCTTAAATCAAAATTGCAGAAGGATACTGGCATATACGCTACTGAAAATGAGATTCCTTGTTTGACTGGTGGTACACTTCAGTTTTGATAGGCAAATTGCATGCAGCGGATTAAGGGCATACCTTTTAGGTTACTATCGTTTAGTTATTTTGGCCACCGTGAAGTTGCACATGATATTTTTAGTTGACATTTACTGCAGAA
Organism: Chamaecyparis obtusa; assembly: GCA_027943335.1. NCBI lineage: Eukaryota > Viridiplantae > Streptophyta > Pinopsida > Cupressales > Cupressaceae > Chamaecyparis > Chamaecyparis obtusa. Next base: position 158,020 of record BSBK01000854.1, read on the forward strand.
ACGTGAATGTGGAATATCATCCAATTCTAAGCTTCCATTGTTTGACGGTTGTTTGATCAATCCAATGTACATGCTAATATTCCAATGGAATATCTTTTTGTGTTGTGTTGATTCTTTACTTGTGAAAGATTATGCTGCAATAATGTTTTTTTTCCGAATTTCCTGTTTTACAAATGTGCATATGATCACTTCTCTTGGATAGAAACCAGGAACTCTAGCTATCATTAGATTTGGAAAGGGCATTTAACCTTGTCCATAGTGAAGGATAATGAACATTATTTTGTGTAATTAGTTATTTGTTATAAGAAGTTGCATTGTAGATTTTAGTTATATTCTTAAATATATACATAAAGAAATCAGAATGAAATGGAAAAATTAATGTAACAAGAAATGAATATAATGGAGTACTTATAGGTTTTATATATCTTTATTGTGCATTGTGTAGATATTTCACTACATTATTGTTTTATATTCCTTCAATTGGTATCAGAGCACCATGAAGTTTGATAGATTAGATTGCTTCTGTGATTGTGTGCTTGTGAGGAGCGGATGAGACTGTGGCTATGCTCATGAGTCTGACTGCTCATGAGGAGCCAATGAATATGTGCTGGTTGCTGATCTGCAGTTGCTCGGATTGGACCTAAGGGCATAAATCATTGCTGAATGTGCTTCAAGCTTTAATTGCTGGTCATGACGTTTTTGTAATTTTACTATTGCTGATTTCTGGTTGCTGCTGTTCATGAGAGGATGAGGACTTGAGGAGAGGCTGTTGTGGTCAACATTGTGCACTGGAGTCACTGGGATATAATCAGAATCAATCATTGGAGACAGACGATTTTCTGGTCATATAGAAAATTGCACAGGCAGAAAACCAATTACCTGGCACCATATTTTTTTGGCCGTGGGGGGATAAAAGTCAGACGAAAACGTTTGTAAGGGTGCAGGAGGAAAGTCTTTTTTTACACAGTTTCATTTTGGTGGAAGGATCTACTGTAAGCACATAAATCGATTGTTGGCTTCATATGAATTGTGTTTTCTGAATGGTTCATAGGGAAAGTTTTCTTTTTTGAATGGTAGAATTCAAAAAGGAAAACCTTCCCAATAAACGTCTACACACATGTACACAGTTCCTTTTTTCTTCAGATGGATATATTTAAGGGAAGATGTGTTGAGAAGAATTTTGCTAAGGGGCGTTTGTTATTTGCTTGCAAAAGTGTTTTTTTGGTAATATTGACAAACGTTTCCTATTATTAAAGAGGAAAAATGTGCTTAGTTCAGTTGGTGGTTGGTGATTGCAATTTGTATCTATAATTGGCTTCACAAGAGGAAGTGTGGAAATTTGTAAGGATTTGTAGGATGAGAGCTTTGATTTATAATTTGCCGAAGAAATAAGAAAAGATTTCGTTAAGAGTGTTTTTTTTAAGTGATAATATGTATTATATCAATAAATGTAGTAACAAAGTGTTGTATCTAAAAAGGATAGTATGCAATTTGTGAAGAGAAATACGGATGTTCAAGGGTGGAGGGGGAGGTGTTTTTTGCGTGATAAGAAGAAATAAGTGTTTGTAAGTAATTTTTGAAAATTATAGATTGCACTTGCATCGTGGGTGTTGTTAGGATGTGTTTTTTTGCGTGATAAGAAGACATAATTGTTTGTAAGTAATTTTTGAAAATTATAGATTGCACCTATATTATGGGATCTACTTTGTATGAAGATGGTATTTGATTTTGACGTATTGAAATTGACAAGTTAAAATAAGCTAATCAAAATGTACAATGTTTGATGTTATGTAAGGTTTTTTGCAGTTTTGTGCTCAATATGTTTTGCTACGACAAGAGATAGGATACGAGATTAGACACTTTATGTCTTAGTACAAAGAAATGTTGAATAGAATGTTCTTTCTAGCACTTTGACAAGTGACAAACCTATCATAAGCATTTGGGAGTCTTAGGAAATAAACAAGAGAAAATATAGTCTTAGTTATAAGGGTTTTGTTGGGTCTTATGTTCTTAGGTATTCAAAATTGAGCACATATATATTTGGACGAGTTATGAATGCATGTCAATTGAATCATCTCCTGCCAATGTCAAATTGCATCAAACAAAATTATGCTTCTATTGTGGTTGTTTTGACCATACACTAACTTCTTGTTTTGATTTAGACCTTTGTTCTTTATATGATTAACATACTCCTTATTCATCTTATTGTTTTCATAAAAAGGTACAAAATGCTTTTTTGGGTAATTAATTGAACTAGTCTTAGAGGAGACTTCAAATGCTTCTTTAGATACTACAATTATCATAGTTGACCATGAAATTAGAAAAGATTGGAATGAAATATAAGAGCAACAATGAACTCAAATTTGAAAGAAAGATCCTAATCTACCTATAGAAATATTAAATCAAATGCTAATAAATGAAATCAAACCAACATAACATCGCATCTGCTTTGCATAATCTCCATTCTTTTTCTCAGTAAATCGAAATGCTGTAAAAAATTAAGTGTGCACAAAACATTTACAAAAGCAACCGAATGATGTGATTTTGGATTTGCTTTGTATGAGCTGGAGGCCTTGATTCCAAGAAGACTACCTAAAGGATCATGACAGTATGAAGGAAAACTACCTCTGAAATGCTTTAATTGTAGCAAGATTAGACATATTGCATCTAGGTGTCCTGATAAAGTTGTTAAAGATCATAAGTATAAGTGAAAATCTATGGGATTAAGGTATAATGGACATAGAAATTATCATGTGGCTGATGAAGAATCTGTTGCTAATGAAGAAGAGATTGCATTCATTGCTAGTAAAGAAGAAAACACTAATGAAGAAAGAGCTTCGGTTTCACATGTTGAGAAGAAGAAATAATGGGTCATTGACAGTGGATGTTCACATCATATAACCGGTGATAAGGATAAATTGGTGAAATTTGAAGATTATGGAGGAATTGTAAGGTTCGGTAATGATGCACCTTGCTTAATAAAAGGAAAATGATCTATTTCTCCGGATGGCAAGAATAATATTGAAGATGTCTTATATGTTGAAGGTTTGAAATATAACTTGAGTGTTGGATAGCTATTGGCTAAGAGTTGCAAGTTGGAATTCAAGAATGAGATTTGAAGAATTTTTGGAAGTAATGGAGAATTGATTGCATCTGGTAAACATATGGAAGGTAACCTATTTCATTTGAAAAACGTTGAGAGTACATGTCTAGTTGCTAGAATAGATGATATCTAGTTATGGTATAGATCATGTGAATTTTCATAGCATGGTGAAGATTAGTGCTAATGATGTTGTGAGAGAGTTGCCTAAATTGTTGAAGCCTACAGTTTGTGCAAAGAATGTCAATTAGGAAGGATGACAAGATCTACTTTTAAAAACAAGATGCATACTTCAAATATTTTTCTAGATTTGGTGCATACAAATTTGTGTGGTCCTACAAGAACAAGAAGCTATTATGGAGATAGGTACTTTATCCTATTCATTGATGAGTATCTCAGAATGATGTGGGTGACATTTTTAGAGAAGAATCAGGAGCTTTTCAAAAATTTTAGATCTTTAAGATGATGGTTGAGACATAATCAGGAAGAAGATTGAAATGCTTAAGATTGGACAGAGGAGGTGAATTTACATATGGTGAGTTCTATGCTTTTTGTGAAGAACATGAGATTAAGAGACAAACAACTGCTCCATGAACTCCACATAATAGTGGTGTTGCCAAGTGAAGGAAAAGATCAATTCTAGACACAACTAGAACAATGCCGATTGAAGGAAAAGTATCACAAATCTATTGGAGAGAAGTAGTGAGTACGATAGTATATACATTGAACAAAGTGTAGATTAAGTAGGGAACCAGTAATACACCTTATGAATTATAGTATGCTCATGCTTTTGTGAAATTCTTTAGAATTTTTGGAAGTAAATGCTATATTAAGAGAGATGAAGATGTTAGAAAATTTGATCCTAGAAGTGATGATGGAATATTTATTTGTTATTCTGCTAAGAGAAAGACACATAAATGTTATAACTATAGATTGAAGAAAATTGTTGAAAGTGCTAATGTTACAGTTGACAAGAATCTGAAAAGATGTGGAAGTGACTACATATATGACATACATGAAGAATACAATCAGGATGAGGAAGGACAAAATCAGATTGAATTGTCGAATGGTCCAGTAGAGAAAATAGAGGTGAATATGGATGATATTGGCACATAATAGTCTATTATAAGGTCTGCTCCGAGAACTCCATGACATGTAAAGATTAATCATTCTGAAAAATGACATCATTGGTGATAAAAACAAAGGTGTTCAAAGTAGAGGATATATTTTTAGGAATGAAACATGTTTATTATTAGAGATTGAGCCTAGTAATGTTAATGAAGCATGTAATGATGAAAGTTGGGTAGAAGGTATGAAATAAGAGTTGGATCAGATTAAGAACAATACTTGGATTCTTGTTCCTAGACCTGTAGACAATAATGTGATCGGAACTAAGTGGGTATTCAGGAACAAATTGGATGAACAAGGTAAAGTGGTTTAGAATAAATCAAGACTAGTATGTAAAGGTTATTCACAAATGGAAGGTATTGATTTCAATGAAACTTTTTCTCCTGTTGCAGGAATTGAGGTAGTTTGACTACTACTTTCTTATGCTACTTATATAAATTTTAAGGTTTATCAGATGGATGTTAAGTCAACATTTCTTAATGGTGAGTAAGAGGAATAAGTTTACATTGAACAACTTGATGGATTTACTCTAACCAATGAAGAAGAAATGATTCTCAAGCTATAGAAAGCTTTGTATGGACTAAAGAAAGCTCCTAGAGCCTGGTTTAATGGACTTGACATGTATTTATTGAGAATTGGTTTTGCTGAAGGAACTACATATAGTAATTTGTTCTTGAAAGTACCAATGACAATATTTTGATTGTTGAAGTATTTGTTGATGACATTATAGTTGGAGGTGATGATGATTTGAGTAAGAGTTTTGCTGATGTGTAATGTCCCTTTTTTCAGGCACATTATTTTGTGCTGCGTTGTTAGCCGTTTCATCATGGTCCGGTGGGCTAACCGAGGATTTATGTGGATCAATGTGATATTTGGCCTAGGTAATTCCATTTTTAGGCCAACAAGAGCAATTTTCGCAGGGTTTCTAGGATACTTACTATTTATAGTAAGTCGACAATGTTCAATTCTCTTGGCATTTCAGTATTGGACTTGGAGCATCTTGCCAAGAGCTTTCCGGCAAGCTATCCCACGTCTTCTTCTGAGTTGGTTTGGTCCTCCGTTTTAATGCTAGAAGATTTCATACTTTATTATTATGCCACTTTATGATTTAACGGTTTTATTAATTTAAAGTGACTTAAAGTAGGAATATGAAAAGATAGAGAAGGGAATTTGAAGAGTCACAACTGCTTCTTTAAAAGAAGGATTGGAGACTCATTTGAGATATACTTAGTTTTATGAATTTATCTTCTATTGGAGAATCCATGAAGCTTCCAGCTTTCGAATCTGAATCCATTTTCATTTCATCAAACTTACCTCTCAAGCTTTCAGATTTGGCTCTCAGTATATTTGTGTCCCCACCATCGATAGCTACTAGTATGTCCCACATTTTCTTTGCATTAGTATAGTTCTTGATGTCTTCAAACTCAGGATAGCACAAGGTAGATGCAATCTCAAACATTGTCTGATTGTGTTCTTATTTTTCTTTCATTTCCTTGACTGTCATAGGTGCAGCAGGTGGTACATAGTCATTTTCCACACACTGTTTCTCCAAATCACCAATACCATCTAGGTGCAATTTCATCAAACTCTACCATGTAGGGAAGTTCTCCTTGTTTAGATTTGGTACCTATGTTTTGTACATCTTGATCATTAGCTTCAAGTACCCTTAAAATTTTCTCCTTACAAGCACCAAAAGCTCTGATACCAATTGTTAGAATGGTTTTAGAATAACTAAGAGGGGGGGGGAATCAGTTATCCTTAGGTTCAGATGTACCAATTCAACTTTCTAGCTCTTCAACAAACATAGTTCTAATCAACAATTCACTCGGTCTTTATAGCATATATCAATAACATAAAACTTGCAGTCTACTATCCAAAAGTAATCAACTTGTAGAATATAAAACTTTCAACAACATTCACACAAGCATAACACCATGATTTAACGTGGAAACCCAATTTGGGAAAAACCACCATTAACATGCTACTAATTTTTCACTCTTCTAAAGTGAGCTTTGTGAGAAGCCAACCCTGTTAAAGGTTTACAACACAAATTGTTAGGTGTGACCCTATTGAAAGATTTAATCACCCTATTAAGAGTGGCTTGGTTAGAGGGCTTAAGAACATTCCATTAGAATGTCACCTTGATTAAAGGGTTTATAAAAATGAATGTTAGGTCAACCTTGATTAGAGGATTTTGACTAATACAATGGTTAGAAAGTAATAGTAGGTTCTTATCTGAAATATACAACTCACTTTGCAAATACAGATCCAATGCGCTCATATGCTGATTCATTGACTGACCTTCATTTCCATCTCCATCTCTGATCTGCTTGGAATTCTCTTCAAGTAATCACCTCAACTCTGTTCAACTCTTCACAGCTTCACCTTATCCTTCTCCTTAGATTCATCAGTCAATAACATCAACCTCTTCCACACACTCCATAACCTTATAATTAGGTCATCCTTATACCTCTTTGATCAGGTAGATTAATCTTTTTCTGCTTAATCTCTTCTGTAGATCTTAGTGTTAGGAATGAATGCTGAATATATCCTATGGGGGAGTATTTGCAGCCATTCTGTAGTAGTTGTTGCATTCATGATTGTGATTGTCATTGATGTCAACACACTAATCTACTGAAGATTAGCAGAGAAGCAGACAATGTTTGTTTTAGCGCACGTGGGATATTGAAGATCAAGCTATGCAGAGTTGAGGACTTAATCTATGATGTTTCTTAAGATCGTGGTTAAGAGCACATACAAAAATTCAACTATTCATAATAGTTATGTGTAATTCAGTGGAAGCAGTATTCATGCAGTGTTCCTAAAAAGCGGCTTGTGGAAATTGGATGATATCTCCTAATCAGGATAGAATCTGAGCATGTGAAGTTGTACAGATGATGAAGACATGATGATTGTGACGTGGATGTGACAGCAAGGTCAGATGTCACACGAGTGAAGAATTATCTTAATTGGAAGCTGACAGTTTTATGTAATTGTGGAATATTTTGTAACGTATGGAAGATTTTATTTTTGTAAATTGTATGCCGACTCATTTGTAATTATTAAGTGTGGTATAAATGAAGAATTTATTTTCTTTATTGTATATGTACATGAGAGATTGTATGAAAGTGAAGTGCAGATTTGAGCAATACTTGTTGTAAGAGGATATGCGAAGTACAGAGATTTGGTATTGAGATATGATGAAGTAGTTGGTGCAGTTTGGAATAGTAAGAGGAGAAGTGATAAGTTGTTGAGATCAATAATCTTTTGGTATTATTCTATTGAGTAATACAAAGATGAGTTTGACAGTGTGTTAAGTGATCTTTCCCTTAAATCTGTTTGGACAGTGGGTCCTTCTGTCTTCCATAACTCCTACCAGGGTTAGAATCTTTTAACAGGGATTCAAAGTCTCCTAGCAGATTTTCATATGTATTAAATATATTTCATAAGTCTCCTAACAGAGTCCATCCTCTCACAAGGAATTTTCATATTAGTGCATCTTTTGTGGGCATCATTCCCATCGGGGTTTACTCTTTGATCAAGAGGTTCCCTAGTCAACATATCTTGTGTTATTGTGTTATCATGTATATATATCTTTCTATAGTTGTTGATTACATTTCTTACATGGTTGAAATCTATTAAAGGTTATAAAAGTAATATTTATATGATAGCTGATTCATACCCCCTCTCAGTTATCTTGGTGGACTTTACTTTCTAACAATTGGTATTAGAGCATCAGATCCTTGAAGGAAAAGTTTAACTTAAGGAGATCCATAGTGAATCATTCCAAGAAAGAAAGCCCTAAGTTTGATGGAGTGAACTTTGATAGCTGGAAAGAAAAGATGAAGACACATTTGCTTTGTTTAGGACTAGGATACTAGTTAATCAAAAAGAAAAAAAAAGACTACCATTAAAGAAGACAAAATTGAAGAATGTACTAATGAGGAGAGAGATATATTCATGTGTAACATACTTGCCAGAGAAGCTCTCTTCTCATCCCTTCCTAAAAATAAGTACAGTCAGGTAAAATATCTAAAAACATCTCATGAAATTTGGTTAGCTTTACAATCTACTTTTGAAGGTGATGAACATGCAAAGAGAGTCAGATTACATAATTGGATATGTGCATTTGAATATATAAAAATGATGGAAGATGAATCTGTTGGAAGTTTCATTGGTAGAATGTCAAAAATTATTGCAGGTATAAAATCCCGTGAATGAATAAAGATAGAGAATGAAGTGCTATGGAAAATTGTAAGGACATTAACTCTTGCATTTAAGCAGACAACACAGATGATTGAGCAAGTTATACCGTGTACTGAGAACTTCACCACCCTTCTTAGAAGACTAGAAGCAACAGAGATGAAATTGAGATAGTCAAGAGATCTACCTAGGATGGAGACAACATTCAACGCACTTAGTATTCATCCCACTTTGTCAAGAAGCATTAGTGTAAGAAGAGATTATGCTAGTGGCATAAGATCTAAGAATGAAGAAGACAAGAAGATTGAGGAAGGAATTGCGTTGCTTGTGAAAAGAGAACCAGATGGTAAGAAAATTTTTAAATGTTGGACTTGTCAAGAATATGGTCATTTTGCATCTAAATGTCCTGAGAGAATAAAGAAGTATAGAAAGAACTTTAAAACTAGAAGATCTAAAGAATGTTACTATGCTAATGATGAAGAATTTGAAGCTAGTATTGAAAAATCTCTAAGTGAAAGTGATAATGAGAATGATGATATAGGATTTGTAGCAATAAAAGAAGAAAACTCTAAAAAAGAAGTTTGAAGAAGAAAAAGCTTTAGTTTCTCAAGTAGAAAATAGATCTGATTGGATTATAGACAGTGATTGTTCACATCATATGACTGGAGACATGAAAAAATTCATAAATTTTAACAATTATGATGGAAGAATTGTTAGAGTTGGAAACAATGTACCTTGTTTGGTAAAAGGAATAAGATCTATTACTCTTGATGGAAAGACTAACATTGATGATGTTTACTTTGTGGATGGATTGAAACATAACCTTTTGAGTGTTGGACAACTAGTTGATAAGGGATATCAAGTTTGGTTTACTGAGAAAACTTGTGTAATCAAAGACAAGGATGGTAATTGGATTGGAACTGGAACAAGAACCAGAGGTAATGTATTTCAGTTGAATCCTACTGAGATGACATGCTTGATTACTAATATTGATGACAGTTGGTTATGGCACATAATATTTTGTCATATAAACTTTGATAACATTGTGAAAGTGAGTACTTCAATTTGCAGTAAGAGATTTGCCTAAGATTATGAAACCTACTAACATGATTTGCAAGGAATGTGTTATGACTAAACAGAAGAGAAGCTTGTTTCCTAGCAAAAAGTTTACAACAATAGAGAAGTTGGAAATTGTTCATACAGATTTGAGCAATCCCACATGGACTAGAGGATTCTATGGTGAAAGGTATTTTATGATTCTTGTTGATGATTTTACAAGAATGATGTGGATTGCATTTCTTAAAGAAAATTCTGAGACATTTGATAATTTTAGAGTAATTAAGAACAAAGTTGAGAATGAATCTGGAATGAAGATTAAATGTTTGAGATCAGATAGAGGTGGAGAATTTACTTCAAAAGAATTTAACACTTTTTGTGAAGTGAATGACATTAAGAGACCATTTTTAGCCCCTAAAACACTTGAATAAAATAGTATTATAGAAAGAAGAAATAGGTTAGTAACTAAAGCAACAAGAGCCATGCTATTTGAAAATGATTTGGTGAAGATATTCTAGAGAGAAACAGTGAATACAACAATATATACAATGAACATAGTACAAATCAGAGTAGACACAGATAAGACACCTTATGAACTATGGTTTGGACATGCACCATCAGTTAAGTATTTCAAAATTTTTGGAAGTAAATGTTTCTTTTTTTTTGACCCTAGAAGTGATGAAGGTATATTTCTTGGTTATTCATTGAAGATAAAAGCTTATAGATGTTTCAATAAAAGAACTAAAACTATTGTTGAGAGTGCAAATGTTAAAGTTGATGAAAAGTTCAAAATTCAGGAAAGAGTGCTTGATTATGAATCAGATGAAGGAACTCATCCTAGAATTGATCCAGAAAATGTTGAATTATTCTATGAAACTGGCAGTGATTTGCAGAATGAAAGCTACATTGAAGAAATCATAGAAGAACCTACAGTTGAAGCAAAATCTGAGACAGTGACACCTAACAGGAATCTAACAAGAAATCATCCTGTTGAGAAGATTATTGGGAGCATAGATAGAGGACTTCTAACACGAAATAAGGTACAAGAACAAAATTGTATTTAATTTCTGAAATTGAACCTAAATCTACTAGTGAATCTTGTGACGATGAATGTTGGATTAAAGCAATGAAAGAAGAACTACATCAAATTGAAAAGAACAAGACTTGGGAGTTGGTCCCTAGACCTAAAGATAAGAATGTTATAGGAACTAAATAGGTATTCAGGAACAAGATGAATGAACAAGGAGAAGTTGTAAGGAATAAAGAAAGATTGGTATGTAAAGGATACTCACAGCAAGAAGGAATTGACTATGAAGAAACTTTTAAACCTGTAGAAAGAATTGAAGCAATAAGAATGTTTTTGTTTTATGCAGCCTATAAGAAATTTAAAGTATATCGGATGGATGTGAAGTCAACATTTCTGAATGGAGAGTTAGAACAATAAGTTTCCATTGAGTATCCTGAAGGTTTTCCCTTAACTAATGAAGGAGACATGGTATGTAAACTAAACAAAGCTTTATATGGACTTAAACAAGCACCTAGAACTTGGTATGCAAGACTGGATAAGTATTTGATAAAATTAGGATTTACCAAAGGAACAACAGACAGTAACTTGTATATGAAAGAAATTGAAAATGGTTTGTTGGTTGTAGTTATTTTTGTTGATGATATTATCTTTGGAGGAGAAGATGAAGCCAGCGATAAATTTGTAGAGGAAATGAAGACTGAATTTGAAATGAGTATGATTGGTGAGATGAAATATTTTTTAAGATTGTAGATAACACAAAACAGTGATGGTATTTTATTATGTCAAACAAAGTACTTGAATGACTTATTGAAGAGATTTGGAATGGAGAACTGTAAGCTGGTTGACACACCTATGGTAACTGGACACAAGTTATCTATCACAGATGAGACTCCTGCAGTTGAACAGAAGAGGTATAGATCTATGATTGGACGATTGCAATATTTAACTCATACAAGACTAGACATATCACATGCGGTTGGAATCATTACAAGATTTCAAGCTAATCCTAAAGAATCACATTATGCAGTAGTAAAAAGGATACTGAGGTACTTGAAAGGCACAATTGAATATGGATTGTGGTATGAAAAATTTGATGACTTTACCCTATGTGCATATATAGATGCAGATTGGGGAGGCAATATTGATGTCAAAAAGAGTACTAGTGGTGGAGCATTTTTCCTTGGAGGAAGATTGGTTTCTTGGCTAAGAAAGAAACAAAATTGTATTTCACAGAGCACAACAAAAGTAGAATATGTAGCAGTAGCAAACAATTGTAATCAGATAATATGGATGAAACAAATGTTGACGGATATTAGAATAAAATTTGATGAGCCTATTGTTATACACTGTGATAACACCAGTACAGTTAGCATGTCTAAGAACCCTGTACTACATTCTAAGACAAAGCATATAGAAATAAAGTATCATGTAGTGAGAGAGAAAGTTGTAGAGAAAGAAGTCAGACTTGAGTATATAAGTACAAAAGAGAAGATTGCAGATATATTTACAAAGTCTTTGCCTAAAGTTACATTTGAGTATCTGAGAGGTATGCTTGGGGTTATGCCTCAACCTACTTTTGAGAAGTGATGCAGATTGTTGCATCAGTCCAGTGGTATATGAGCCTTATCTTTTTTTGGACTAGATGTTGGTACTTCCTCTATGGGGGAGTATGTGTTTCTGAGTTGAGTCATGAGGACTCTAGTGAAATGTATTTTCTGAAAAGAGTCTTTTGACATTGAAGTTGTTGTTGACATAGTGATGTGACATTTGTCATTGATGTCAATGGGGGAGATGGATACATGAAAAATCATCTATTGAAGAGAATTTTAGGGAGAAGGATACAAACAATATAAAATGAAAAACTAAAAGAATTGAGTAGGAAAATGAAGCAAGATTTGATTGATGAAGAAGACTTGAGAACATTTCAGAGCAGTAGTGTTGCAGTGTTGGTATTCAAGGAACTTGGATGTTTTTTCATCTATGTTGCCATCAATTCCAATGGGGGAGATTGTTAGGAATGAATGATGAATATATCCTATGGGGGAGTATTCACAGCCATTATGTAGCAGTTGTTGTTGTTGCATTCATGATTGTGATTGTCATTGATGTCAACACAGTGATATACTGAAGATTAGTAGAGAAGTAGACAATGTTTGTATTAGCACATGTGGGATATTGAAGATCAAGCTATGCAGAGTTGAGGACATAATCTATGATGTTTCCTGAGATCGTGGTTAAGAGCGCATACAAAAATTCAACTATTCATAATAGTTATGTGTAATTCAGTGGAAGCAGTATTCAGGCAGTGTTCCTGAGAAGTGGCTTGTGGAAATTGGATGATATCTCCTAATCAGGATAGAATTCGAGCATGCAAAGTTGTACAAATGATGAAGACATGATGATTGTGACGTGTACATGACAACAAGGTCAGAGGTCGCATGAGTGAAGAATTATCTTAATTGGAAGCTTATAGTTTTATGCAATTGTGGAATATTGTGTAACGTGTGGAAGATTTTATTTTTATAAATTATATGCCGAATCATTTGTAATTATTTGAGTGTGGTATAAATGAAGAATTACAACACTTGTTGTAAGAGGATATGCGAAGTACAAAGATCTGGTATTGAGATTTGATGAAGTAGTTGGTGCGGTTTGGAATAGTCAGAGGAGAAGTGATAAGTTGTTGAGATCAATAATCTTTTGGTATTATTCTATTGAGATCTGATGAAGTAGTTGGTCCTTCTGTCTTCCATAATTCCTAACAGGGTTAGAATCTTTTAACAAGGATTCAAAGTCTCATAACAAAGATTCATATGTATTGAATGTATTTCATAAGACTCCTAGTAGAATCCATCCTCTCACAAGGAATTTTCATATGAGTGCATCTTTAGTGGGCATCATTCCCACCGGGGTTTACTCTTTGATCAATAGGTTCCCTAGTCAACATATCTTGTGTTATTGTGTTATTGTGTATGTATATCTTTCTATGGTTGTTGATTACATTTTTTACATGGTTGAAATCTATTAAAGGTGATAAAAGTAATATTTATCTGATAATTGATTCACCCCCCCATCTCAGTTATCTTGGTGGACTTTACTTTCTAACACTTAGGTTTAGGTCAGATTCATCGAATCCTTCCATCATTTTGTTCTCCTCCTTTTCCTTCTAGACACATCTTCAAAATTCTCCTTGACTCTATAAGAAAATAGTTTACCATGCATTGAATGCTCCATATCATTCATTAATAATTTCAACACATTTTACATATCCCAAGAATTCAACTATGTCGGCTGGGATTCTAAAATTTTTCACAAACTATAAATTACTGACACTCAATCAATATTGTGTTGGTAACTACAATTGAAACAATTGTTATATTGTCACTAATGTCAAACCTTAACTAGTAAGACAATTTCTATCTAGTAGAGTACCATATCTTTTGATTGATGAAGAGGATTTGAAAAGAGGAGATAACAAGAGGACCTAAGAAACGGTTGAGTTATGTGATACTTCAATGGGTACTTGATTAGTTGGCACATTGACAAGGTAATGTGTTGTTTATCTTTAACACCAAGTGGAGAAGAAAGACTAGAAATATAGGCTTAACTGAGAGAAAGCAAAGAAATTTAGTTTAAATCGAGTGATGCTAGTGTCGACCAATCACCAGTATAAGCCAAGAAAATCTAGTGTTGACCGAGCATCAGTAATTTCCATGAAAAAGATAATTACCAAGTAAAGACAGTGTTTTCGGAGAAGGAGAGTTTTAGTGATAACTAAGATATCTAGTAATGACGGAGGAGATGAACATAGTATTGAGCGAGTGTCAGTAATTTACAATTTGTGAAAGAATTGAAAATCCCAGCCGACAGAGTTGAATTCTTGGAATATGTAAAATGTGTTGACATTATTAATGAATGGCATGGAGCATTTAATGCATGGTAAACTATTTCCTTATGGATTCAAATAGAAGTTTGGAGATGTATCTAGAAGAAAAAGGAGAACAAAATGATGGAAGGATTCAATGAATCTCACCTAAACCTAAGATCTACGAAAGAGATTAAGCGAAAAAAAATTAATCTACCTAATCAAGGAGGTATATGGATGACCTAATTGTGAGGTTATAGTATGAGTGGAAGAGGTTGATGTTATTGACTGCTGAATCTAAGAAGAAGGCTAAGGTGAAGCTGTGAAGAGCTGAACAGAGTTGTGGTGATTGCTTGAAGAGAATTCCGAGAAGATTAGAGATGGAGATGGAAATGAAGTTTAGTCAGTAAATTAACATATGAGAGAATTGGATATGTATTTTTAAAGTGAGTTGTATATTTCAGATCAGAACCTACTATTACTTTCTAACCATTGTATAAGTCTAAATCCTTTAATCAAGGTTGACCTAATAGTCATTATGTAAACTCTTTAATCAAGGTGACATTATGATGGAATGTTCTTAAGCCCTCTAACGAGGCCACTCTTAACAGGGTTATTAAATCCTTTAATAGGGTCACACCTAGCAGTGTGTATTGTAAACCTTTAACCAGGTTGGCTTCTCACAGAGCTCACTTTAGAAGAGTGAAAATCAGTAGCATGTGACTAGTGGTTTTTCCTAAATTGAGTTTCTACTATAAATATTGGTGCTATACTTGTGTGAATTTTATTTGGTGTGGATGATATTGAAAGTTTTATAAACTGCAAGTTAATTACTTTTGGGCAGTGGACTGCAAGTTTTATGTTATTGATATATGCTATAGAGACCGAGTCAATCGCTGATTAGATCTAAGTTTGTTAAAGAGATAAAAATTTTAATTGGTATATTTGGACCTGAGCATATTTGATTCACCCACCCTCTCAATTATTCTAAAATCATTCTAACAATTGGTATCAAAGTAGTTGGTGCTTGTAGAGAAAAAGTTTAAAGGTACTTGAAGCTACTGATCAAGATGTACAAAAACAAGGTACCAAAGTTGAACAAGGAGAACTTCCGTGCATGGTAGAGTTTGTTGAAATTGCATCTAGTTGGTAATGGCGATTCAACAAAATACTATATGGAAAATAAATATGTAACACATGCTGCACCATTGAATTTTGAGGAGATGAAAGATAAACAAGAACACAATTAGGCAATGTTGGAGATTGCATCTTCCCTAAGCTATCTTGAATTTGAAGACTTTAAGGACTGTACTAATGTAAAGAAAATGTGGGACACTCTAGCAGCTATCTATGATGGGAACACAAATGTACTAAGAGCCAAGTCTGAAAGTTTGACAGGTAAGTTTGATGAAATGAAAATGCAAGAAGGTGAAAATGTTGCTCAGTATTTTGGTAGAATTAAGGAGGTAGTAAATTCTATCAGAGTAGCTAATGGAAAAATTGATGATGTGAAACTGTTATCAGTAAAGTATTGAGAACTTTTCTTCCTATCTATACTATTAGAGTTTCTACAATACAAGAATCAAGATGTAATCCTGGTAATGTCCTAACTTTGGAAAGTCTTGTTGGAAAGCTTACTACTTTTGAGCTGTCTAATTATGATAATTTCACTATTCACAATATTGAATCTGCATTCAAGTCTCAAATGGTTCTTCATATGTGTAAAAAGGGAAAAGAAAGATGTGTGAGTAGTGACAGTAATATCAACAGTGATAGTGAAACTTTTGATGATGATCTAGATGATCTTGAGGGACTTCTGGATAGAAGGCTACCAAAAGGAAAAACTCAAATTCAAAGGTATACTTCATATAATCTATTTTTCATGTAACAAAGTTGGCCATATTGCAGCAAGATACCCTAACAAGACTGACAAAGATTAGAGAAGGAAAATAAAGTATAAATGCAAAAGAAATGACAGAAATCACAGAAAGGTTAAAAAGAATACAAAGAAAAAGGTAAGAAATCTTGTTATATTGTTGAAGAGGAAACTGACAGTGAAACTAGTGAATCTGATGAATGTGATACAAGAGTTTTTTATGTTGCTATGAAAGATGATTCTAATGAAGATGAGAAAACTACACTTATTTCATATGTGAGTAAAGGTGATAAATGGATTATTGATAGTGGTTTCTCACATCACATGACTGGTGATAAAAGTGAGTCTGAAACCTTAGATCATTACAAACGTAGAAGTGTTAAGTTTGGTAATGATGCACCATGTCCAGTGAAAGGAAAATGATAAATAATATTGACTAATAAGATCAAATGTGATAATGCTTATTGGGTTGGAGGTCTTAACTATAATTTGCTGAGTATTGTATAGTTGAACAATGCTGGTTACCGAGTTGAATTTCATCATAGAAAGGCTAAAATATTTGATGCCACTGGTGAACTAATTGGAAGTGGAGAAAAGAAAAGAGGTAATTTGTTCTATCTAGACCTATTTGAAGAAACATGTTTGTTTGCATAATTTGATGATGTATGGTTATGGAATAAGAGGTTGTGTCATGTGAACTTTGACAATCTGGTAAATATTAGTAAGATGAAGAAAGTAAGAGGTTTTCCAAGATTGAAGAAACCTGATAATGTGATGTGTAAACAATGTCAATTGGGAAAAATGACAAAGTCCAGTTTTAAGAGCAAGACATATAATTTCGACAATATTTTGGAATTGGTTCATACTGACCTTTGTGGACCTATGGGTGTGCAAAGTTACTTTGGTGATAGGTATTTCATTCTATTGATGACTATTCTAGAATTATGAATGCAATATTTTTAAAAGATAAATTTGATGCATATCAGTTATTTAAGTGGTATTTGGAAAAAGTTGAGAATGAAATAGGTAAAATCTTGAAATGTTTGAGATCTGACAAAGGAGGAGAGTTTATATCAAATGAGTTTAGTATATTTTGCAATGATAGAGGAATAAAGAGAGAAATGTCTACACCTAGGAAACCTCCACAAAATGGTATAGTAGAAAGGAAAACAAGATCAATTATGGATTGTACTAGAACATTGATGATAGAGAAGAATGTTGCACAAAAGTACTAGAGATAAGCTGTAAGTACAACTATTTATACCTTTAACCGAGTACAAATCAAGAAAGGTACAAATGATACACCTTTTGAGTTATGGTATGGATATGCACCTAATGTGAAGTATTTTAAAGTCGTTAGAAGTAAATGTTATACACTAAAAGACAATAGGAATGGAAAAATTGATGCTAAAAGTGATGAAGGCATATTCCTAGGATATTCTACTAAAAACAAAGCTTCTAAGTGTTTTCATTATAACACTAAAAAAATTCTAGAAAGTGCAAATGTTAGAGTTGATGAATATGCATAAAAGAATGAAGTTGAGTGCAAGAAAGAACCTAAAGATTATAGATATTTTGTATACATGGAAGAAGGAGAGGCTAGTAATGCACCTAAACTAGATGGCGAGGAACTGCACAAGCCTACCGAGCCACAAAAAGAAAATGTTGAACATTAGGAGGAGGCTCCCGAACAATTAGAAAAAGAAACATAGAACCTGCAAGATGAACCTGAAGATCAAGAACAAGTAGAAAGGGAATCTGAACCTCCATTAGCACAGTATGTAAGAAGACATCATAAGCTAGAAAAAATTATTGGAGATAAAGAATCTAGAGTTATGAAAATATGTAAGTTTAAAGATCATAAATGCTTATTATGTGAGTTTGAGCTGAAAATAGTAAAAGATGCTTTAGAGAATGAGTATTGGATACAAGTCATGAATGAAGAAATAGAGCCGATAGAAAAGTAAAAAAAACATGGAGACTAGTGTCAAGACCAGAAGAAAAGAATGTTATTGGAATAAAATGAGTATTTTGAAATAAGCTAAATGAACATGGAGAAGTCATTAGAAACAAAGCCAGATTGGTGTGCAAAGGATATGCACAAGAAGAAGGCATTGGCTATGGGGAGACATTTTCCCAAGTTGCAAGATTGGAAGGAGTAAGGACTCTACTTGCATATGCAACATATAAAGGATTCAAAGTATATCAATTGGATGTCAAATCCGCATTTCTGAATGGGATACTTGAAGAAGAAGTATACATTGAACAACCAGAAGGATTTTTTGATCCAAGCAAGAAGAATATGGTTTACAAGCTACACAAGGCACTGTATGGATTGAAACAAGCCCCCAGAGCATGGTATGAGAGACTCCATAATTATCTGATAAAGATTGGATTTGTAAGGACAAATGACAACAACAATTTGTATTTGAATACTAAAAAAGGTAAAGGGATTTTGTTAGCTAAAATTTTTGTTGATGATATCATATTTGGAGAACAAGATGCCCTATGTCAAACCTTTTCAAATGAGATGTAAACTGAATTTGAAATGTCTATGTTTGGTGAGATCAAATTGTTTTTTGGTTTGAAAGTTTATCAGATGAAGAGAGGTATCTATATTATTCAATTTAAGTATGTCAAGGATATACCAAAATTTTTTGGTATGGAAGATTCCAGACTAGTAAGTACACCTATGGCTACTGGACAAAAATTATCAAAAAGTGATGATACAACTAATGTGAATGAAACCTTGTGTAGATCTATGATTGGAAAGATATAATATATTTTCCATGGCATACCGGATATTGTCCTAGCAGTTGGGATTGTTGCAATATTTTTTGCAAATACTAAAGAGATTCACATGATGGCAGTGAAAAGGATGTTGAGATATCTAAAAGGAACAGAGGACTATGGAATGTATTACAAGAAGAATGATAAGTTTGAATAGAAAGTTTACACTGATGAAGATTGGGTAGGAAATGTGGATGAAAGAAAGAGTACAAGTGGTGGTGCATTGTTTCTAAGAAAGAGATTAGTCTCTTAGACAAGCAAGAAATAGAACTTCATTTCTCAATCTACAACAAAAGATGAATATGTAGCAGCAGTAGTGAATTGTTGAAATTTAGTGTGGATCAAGCAATTATTAAAAGGTATGAAGGAGAAAATCACTAAGCCGATTGTTATTTTATGTGATAACATAAGTGCTATTAACATATCAAAAAAATCCTCTTATACGCACTAAGACTAAGAATATTGCTATCAAGTATCATTACTTGAGAGAGTTAGTTCAAGAAAAGGAAGTGAGAATGGAATATGTGAATACAAAGGAAAAATTAGCAGATATATTCACAAAAGCATTACCCAAAGATGCTCATGAATAGCTTAGAGGTAAATTAGGGGTGATTCTCCTAACTAAGGCTACCTAGAAACATGTAAGAGCACTACATCAAATGTGCTAATCAAAATATCTGACAAATTGATGCAGAAGAGGTCACACTTTAGGAGTTGCCTAAATTTGTGAGAAGAACAACAAAAGATACTAATAATTCATAAACAAGATGAAAGAGGGAGTATACATCATACATTACTAACATGAAGACATCTACATGGTAAATATGCAAGTGATAGATACAAGTTTCTTTGGCATTATTGTCAAAGAGGGAGAGATTCAATGAACCAGAGAGATACAATATTGAGGGAGATTCTAATACAGGAGCATCCTGGGTGTAAGAGCAATCTTGCATCACCCAAAAATATTTTTGTTTTGTATTCAATAAGGGCTATCTTGTGCAGAGCTGCTATTTATGGAAACTTTCTATTTTTAGTAAGTTGGTCATACGATCTTAGAATGTTTTGATTTTACATGTGGAGGTTCATCTCAGTCATATCAGCCCGCCAGTAAAGTTTCATGGCTAGATTAGGTCTAG
This sequence comes from Chamaecyparis obtusa, assembly GCA_027943335.1. Lineage (NCBI taxonomy): Eukaryota > Viridiplantae > Streptophyta > Pinopsida > Cupressales > Cupressaceae > Chamaecyparis > Chamaecyparis obtusa. The sequence continues at coordinate 178,201 of BSBK01000854.1, forward strand.
TTTTGAAGATATTGAAGATTTTTGGTATTGGCAGTAGGGTACAGAAACTTTGAACTCAGTTTTGAAGGCTTTAGAGGCCCCAGATGAGGTCAAAAATTTGGGTGATAGGCACTTGCATGAGTTAAGCCTATAGAGTGCTTCATGGCCTTTTCGAAATGGGGTCATAATAGTCAATCGGGTCAACTTGTGATGACTTATAGTCTCCGGAAGTCAGGCCACCTGAAATGATAGAAAATGATTTTCCTTCAAAATTTATGTTTGGGTTTCAAAAGTTATTTTGAGCTGACTTTGATGTAATAAACTGTAAAATAAAATAATCCTAAGTTTGGTCAGCCTTATTGGCTAAAATTCTAGAACCTTTCCAGGTGGTGGAAAATTGCCTATATAAAGAAGGCTGTAGTGTTGTCTTGGGTAGTTGGGAGTAGTTCTGGGTAGATCTAGGTAATGATTCAAGGCTTTGTCCTATAGAATATTGTAAGGATAATGCCCATGTGGCTTTGCATATTGTAATTCTGAAATTTGTAATTCCACACTTGTGGAGATAATAAGAAGCCCATTTTCTGTTCTTGCAAATTGTTGTTGTTTGTCTATTTCTATTATGTGTTGTGGTATTAAGGGGAGCACCCTTCATCAGATTCACAAAAAATTATCAAGAGTAAAACCTGAGGGATAGATACAAATTTAGATGAAATGACCCTAAGCAAAGAGGGAGTAATTGATTAGTAAGTGAATAGACAAAGAAAGACTTATCCAATAGGGAGCTGATACTTGGATGTATTGGATGTGAATCAGAATGAAGCTAACGATATTAATGAAGATATGATGCACAGAGATTTTGGATTGTATGGTAAATCATATGGTGTTTCCATCAATGCCAAAGAGGGATATTGTTGGAAACTACATTTGAAATAATTGTTATATTGTCATTGATGTCAAACCTTAACTCATAAGATAGATGCTATCTAGTAGAGTACCATATCTTTTGATTGATGAAGAGGAGATAACAAGAGGACCCAAGAAAAGGTTGAGTTATGCGATACTTCAATAGGTACTTGATTAGTTGGCACATTGACAAAGTAACATGTTATTTATCTTTAACAAAAAGTGGAGAAGAAAGAATGGTAACATAGGCTTAACTGAGAAAAAGCGAAGAAATTTAGTTTAAGCCGAGTGATGCTAGTGTCGAATGAGCGCTAGTATAAGCCAACAAAATCAAGTGTTGACTGAGCATTAGTAATTACCAAGTGACATATAATTACCGAGAAAAGACAATGTTTTTTGAGAAGGAAATTTTTAGCGATAACCAAGATATCTAGTAATCATCAAGGAGATGAACACACTATTGACCAAGTGTCGGTAATTTACAATTTGTGAAAGAATTAAGAATCCCAGCCGACATAGTTAAATTCTTGGGATGTGTAAAATGTGTTGAAATTATTAATGAATGGTATAGAGCATTTAATGCATGGTAAACCATTTTCTTATGGATTCAAAGAGAAGTTTGGAGATGTATCTAGAAGAAAAAGAAGGAGAACAAAATGATTTAAGGATTTGATAAATCTGACCTAAACCTAAGATGTATGGAAGAGATTAAGTAGTAAAAGATTAATCTATCTAATCAAGGAGGTATAACGATGACCTAATTGTGAGGTTATAGTATGAGTGGAAGAGGTTGATGTTATCGACTGATGAATCTAAGCAGAAGGCTAAGGTGAAGCTATGAAGAGCTTAACAAAGTTGTGGTGATTTCTTGAAGAGAATTCTAAGCCAATCATAGATGGAGATGGAAATGGAAGTCAGTTAGTAAATTAGCATATGAGCGAATTAGATCTATATTGTCAAAGTGAGTTGTATATTTCAGATCAGAACCTACTGTTAATTTCTAACCATTCTATCAGTCTAAATCCTTTAATCAAGGTTGACCTAATAGTCATTGTGTAAACTCTTTAATCAAGGTGTCATTATGATGGAATTTTCTTAAGCCCTCTAACTAGGCCACTCTTAACAGGGTGATTAAATCCTTTAACAGGGTCACAGCTAACAATGTGTATTGTAAACCTTTAACCGGGTTGGCTTCTCATAGAGCTCACTTTAGAAGAGTGAAAATCAGTAGCATGTTACAAGTGGTTTTTCTCAAATTGGGTTTCCACTATAAATCTTGGTGTTATACTTGTGTGAATGTTATTTGATGTGAATGATGTTGAAAATTTTATATTCTGCAAGTTAATTACTTTTGGATAGTGGACTACAAGTTTTATGTTATTGATATATGCTATAGATACTGAGTGAATTGATGATTAGATCTGAGTTTGTTGAAGAGCTTGAAAGTTGAATTGGTACATTTGGACCTAAGGATAAATGATTCACCCCCCTCTCAGTTATTCTAAAATCATTCTAACATATTGTGTTCATCTCCTTGGTCATTAAATCATCATCATCATCATGGTCATGGTCATCATCATCGTCATCATCATCATCATCATCATCATCATCATCATCATCATCATCATCATCATCATCATCATCATCATCATCATCATCATCATCATCATCATCATCATTGTCATGATGGTCATCATCATGACCATGATTGTCATCGTCCTCATCATCCTCATCATCCTCGTCCTCATCCTGGTGATGGTGATGGTGATGGTCATTGTTCTCTTTGTTCTCATCATCGTCATCATCATCATCATCATCATCATCACCACCACCACCACCATCACTGTCATCATCACTATTAATGTCATCATGGTCACGGTCACGGTCACGGTCAAGGTCACGGTCATAGTCACGGTCACGGTCATGGTCATGGTCATGGTCATGGTCATGGTCATGGTCATGGTCATGGTCATGGTCATGGTCATCATCATCATCATCGTCATCATCAATAGATACTCTACTTGATGTACTTAAAGATGCATCCACCAAGCGATTCCATGAATCATTCTCAATGAGCTCAACATCTCTACTTGCGATGATCTTTTTGTGATTGAACTATACAAGCTACATGCATTGGATTCAAGACTATAGCCCATAAATATGTACTTTTGGCCCTTGTCATCTGAATTTTTCATTGTCTCCTTTGACATGTAAGCATGTGGTACATGTAACCAAACTCTCTCAAGTGCTCAATTGTACAGTTGTGTTTTGTTTACGCTTCTTAAGGAATCTTGTCACTGACCACCTTTGTTAGACTTCTATTTATCAAATAAATAGATGTTGCTATAGCATCTCCCAAATACACATTTGGGAGTTCCTTTGTCTTTAGCATGTTTCTTTGCATCTTCATGATGGTCCCATTATTATTATTTTTTAAATCTCAGCCACTCTATTTTGTTATAGATTATAGCTTTCTATTGTTATCTCTATGGAGCATTAAGTGTTGTCATTAGTATCAAAGTAGATCAGTCGGTTATCTATGCTAATCAATTAGTAAAAGGAAGAACTACATGCTACACTATGCTAGTCAGTTAGACAAACAAGCCTTCATATCAAGTATTCATAGGGCAGTATCGAGAACTAAAATGAAATAGGTTTAACCAAGCACTAGAGTAGCTTTACCAAGCATCGGAGTATACCGATACCGAGCGTCAGTAAACACCAAGCAGACTTGACACCGAGCACTAGTGTATTCACCGAGTAGTATTGATAGTGTTTATCGAGCAATCCAGGAAATGACATAGTAATCAGGTTTGGCACATTTATCTATGTAAATGGTTACAACAGAATCACAAAATGTTTTACCAAGATCAAGGATTATTTATTATTGATGTAATCATTAAATATGATGATGATCTCTATGTAATAGTTAGATCTAGGTTATTTTTGTATACAATAGGTCTTAGGGTTTTCCCAAGAAGATGTAAACCTAATTAGGTTAGGTGGTCATGTAAATCATAGCAGTATGCTATATATTTGTAATTCATGTCATTTTGACATATGCATGCGAAGGACAAAAAGGAGATCTTGAAGCAAGTAGTCATCTTCAAGACATCAATTTTTAGACAAGGTTGAGCAGTAATCAGAGATATTCAGTTTATTTAGAATCAGTCAAGTCTACTGAGCAGTACAAATGAAAGATATCTACACATTGAGGTGATATATATTTGATATTTTATAGATTTGATTCAAACAAGCATAAGTTGTCAATTACAGATACTTTCTGTTATTCTCTAATCATTGTAACAGAGTTAACAAAAAATCTCCTAACGGAGTAGACCTAACAGTCTTGTTGTAAATCTCTTAACTGACTACACACTCAAGTAGTGTTGTTGAAATCCTTTAACCGGGTAGATCTAGTCGATCTTATTGTTACTCCTAATAGGGTAAGATCATCAGAAGTGATCACAACTTGTAGCCTTAACCGACATACTTTATTATCTACAGTAGTGAAGAATTTGTGAGTGTCATCCACACTGCAGTTTTTACCTTTTAACAAGGGTTTCTGCGTAACCAAAATATCTTGTGTTATGTGATTGAATTATTCTTTGATTCCATGCAATTTACATTTACAAGTTAATTGAATGAATGTTTCATACAATGGATTTAGTTGGATAGATCAATTACTACTATTTACAGTTTAAGTTTAAAGTTTAAAGTTTTAGAGGGCACTGATTCACCCCTCCCCTCTTAGTACCTTATCTCTCCATTCCAACAATTGGTATCAGAGCACATATCTCTTATTGGACGGTTTAACCACTAAAGAGTAAAGATCTAATGATGGAGAGATACAAGTTGGGAAAAACTATAGAGAATCAAAAGATTCAGATGTAGATGTATATTGAGCAATAAAAACAAGCTAATGATGCATTGAAGAAGTTACTGGTTCAGAGAAAGGATGCATTGAATAAGTTATTGGTCAGTATCTTGATCGAGTATTTGTGATAGTTCTGAAAGTGCAATCTCTAATTTATCTGATAAAAATATTCATTTGATTAAACAAGTGAAAGCCTTGCAGATCGGTCAAGAGACACAAATGGTAAGAATTATTGATGTGATGATCAATACTAGACAAGTTGAACAAGAGAGAAATTTGGCTGTTGAAGATAGGAGACAGATGACTGAACAACTACAAGTGAAAGAAACTGAGATATTGAGACTTAAAGAGAATCACTTTGAAATATCCAATCAGATGATTATTGTGAGTCAGGAGATCAACCGAGTAAATAGTAAGTTGACAACAAAAATTGAAGATATTAGAGTACTTAGGGAAGAGAATGAAAAACTGAGAAATGAAGTGAAGATGCAACAACATAATGAGATGATGAAAAAGGCTGAAGACAGTTCTAAGAAAATTGATGATTTTTTGATCAGTCAAAGAGGACTTGGAATCACCACTAGATTAGGCTACACCGAGCAAGGAGAATCATCTAAGCAAGCTGAATAGATGAACAACAACTAGAATCAGAGACCTAAGATACTGACATGCTATCACTATGGAAAACCGGGACACCATTCAAATGTATGCAGGAGTAAAGCACAAGGTAAACCTAAAACCACTCCTAAGTTTAATGGTCATTGCTATAATTGTAACAAGTTTGGAAATCAAGCATATGAGTGTAGATCTAAGTTGAATAGGACTCCTAACAAACCCTACATGAAGAAACATTGTTATACTTGCAACAAGCATGGACACACTTCACAAGAATGTAGAAAAAAGATGAAGCAAGTCTAGACACCGAAAGGACATAACAAATCCTATCAACTAAGAAGACAAGGTAATGATTACACTTGTGATTATAACACATGGGTTAACTACATAGTATGTGGAAGGTATGGACATATTGCAGCTAATTGTATGAGGAAGAGATGGGATGAAAAATCTTGAAGTTGGACAGGTACTAGTATGACATGTTTACATTGTCACAAAGTCGGTCACCTAAGTAAAGATTGCAGAGACCGAGCATTAGAAGAACAAACATTTGAGAATAGAAATACAATTGCAGATATCATGAGGATAAGAAATACTATGTGGAGAAAGGCATCAAATGATAATACTGAATCAAGCAATGCAGTCAGTGAAACCTCGTCCATTGGATTGGGTGACATTGGTACCTCCACCTACGCTAAAAAAGGTATGTATGGAACTGATAGTTCAAATTGATTACATTTTTCATACAGTTCCTTATATTAGTTGAGCACATACCAAATCTACATAAATTAAGATGCATTATGGTTTATAAGTTTTGAGCTTTCAGAGTTATGTAGTCAGTATATGCTAGACCAAGTAAAGAGTTACCTGTTGGTGACTATTATGCAAGGTTAACCAAGTATTAGTTTTAACTGAGTGAAAAGTTATGTTAATCAAGCTATTGAATATTTTGTTGTACACACTGATTTTGATAGTTGTCATCGAGCTATGAGTTGGTTGAGCATTTATTGCAAAGTTTTGAGTGGGAATTTGAAAAAGGTTATAAATAGACGATGAACTTAGTTCATTCTTCACCTGCTATTTTGAAGAGCAAAAGAGTTTCCAGATCAATTTCAAGCAACGTATTTTTAGAGCATTTAAAAACTATTTCAAAATATTTTGAGTGATCTCATCAACATTTTCGCATAAGTACTGTTACTATCAAGCTATTCATACATGTATTTATCGAAACCTTATTTCAAGAACAATGACATCTGCATCGAAGGTAAAAAAAATCCAAGTTTGCAAAGGAGGAAGTAAATCTTATAGTGTCTTCTACTTGCAATGAACCCCGATACAAACTTCATCCTAAAGTTGCATCAAAAATTGATCAAGCGGGAGCTTTTTCAAGCATACCTCCTAGGGTTCTCTTGGTTGAGGATGTGAGATCGTATATTCACTACAAGATAGGTGAAATAGGAGATTTTGACATGTATGCAGCTTACCAAAAGCTTTGTGGAGAAGATGAAAGACTAAAACCCGAATAAAAACAACTGGAAGTAATAGGTTTAATGAATGCCCTAAATTTTCCAAAGGTTTTCAAGAGTGAATGGATTAGGGTTTTTCTTAGCAGGTTTCATGATGGAATGTTGTGGTTGGATGAGGTGGTAGAGATTACCAAGAAGATGTTCATGTGATTACTGAGTATCGTACCACTGATAAGATGAAGGCAATTCAAAGTGCACTGAGAATAGATATTGAGAAGAACACCAGAGCCGAGTGGAATGACCAAGCATTGAAGATTAGCAAAATCAAAGACCTAGAGGTGAAATTTGCAGTGCATGTCATCATCTATAAAATTTATCAGTCGAGAAGACAAAATAGCGTGCGTTGTGGAGCCATTGACATTGCCTACCAAATGGTTAAGAAAGGTTATCAGTTGGACCTAGCCGAGCTTTTGTTGAAGCAAGTTGAAGTAAACATGAGGAAAATCTAGTCGGTGAAGTCCAACACATGTAAGTTTGGATCCCTGCTAATTTTCATATTATTTTATGTGCAATGCTTTTTCCCTTCTATTTGTAATATAGAGTGGTCAACCGACAAGCCAGTAATAGTGCAAATATCAAATTTGATTAAAGGCTTGGGAAACAATCTGAATAATGTATTTGATAATTATTTTGAGCAATTCAAGAGTAAAATGAATTCTCAGAGCAGAATTCCCAGTCAACTAGTAGAAGATTATGAGTAAGAGATATGTTTTCTAGTGGACACCGACCACACATTGATAAAGGCTGTAGTGCCTAGGACTAAATGGTTAGCCCCCATGGGATATGAGATAGACATTGATTTTTCTTCAAAATCAATAAAAGCCTTGTTGGTTCTACCAAAGGATGTAAATGTAGAAAGGTTTGGAACATATGAGGAGGTGAAGACAAGAATTAAAACAAGCTTCGTTATCGGTAAGATAACAAAGAAATCAAGGAAAATGATGAAAAATATTGTAGAGAAGTTTGGAGATGATACTGGATCATCTGACAATACACCGGTTGAAGTTTCAACTGAAGGTAAGTTACTTCTTACTGACAAGCCCCATGACAGTGAAGAAACTGAGTCAGACAAAGATGTAGACTCTACACTGCTTTCCCCTTCACTGAATCCAAAGAAGAAGTAGTTAGATGTGAAAACAAGGGCACACACAAGGTCTACAACTACAACTTCACCTCCACCGAAGAAAGGAGCTATGAAGATATCAAGGCCAAAAGCATCAGCATTGACCAAGACATATACAAAAAGAGGTAATAAATCATCTACTGAGGCCCCTAGGAAAATAAGAAAGTTTCTTAGAGGAAAGGATGATTTAGATGATGAAGAAGATGATAATAATCAATTCAATTTAGTAATAAAAATCGGTCAATTGATGAGGTAGAAAAATAATAATAGAAAATGGTGGACTTAGTAATCTTGAAATTAGTCGATTTGAGCACTTATCAACCGAGGATCAGAAAACTTGAAGATGCAATCATCCAGATAATGATTAGATTTAAAAGAGTCCCAATAGAATTTTCCAAATACTTGCCCAAGGCATTAGAGGAGAGAATTTCACAAAAGTGGTCCTATGCCTTGTATGCAGATAAAAAAATGAGGGAACAATCCTTAGCTTTGGCAATACCTCAATTGACTATTCCTAAAATTGAGGAATACATGAGCAAATATTCAAAAATATTTAGAGTGAAGAATCAGGCACTGTAGATACTTGATGAAAATTTGGTAGACATAGATGAGAATAGTCAACTTATCTAGACTTCAATAATACAAGCCCAAGAGGAAGCTAAAAAGATGGCATTATCCATAATTCGCAAGAAGAAATCAAAGAGAAAAGGGAAGGGAATACACACTGATGATGTAGATCTGGAAACCACATAAAGAATTGACTTATCAGATACCGAGGTACCTGATACATCATTTTCCACCAAGGAAATAAATCTTACATAGGATGCACTAGATCAAGTTGAGATCCAAATAATAGAAAACACTGCACTTGATGTACTCATTGAGGATATCACAAATGGTGATCTTGATGATGTAGCTGAAGATGAGGATGTTACCATTGCTAGAGATAAAAACACAAGATGAGGAACATCTCACCAAGCCAACAATAACATCTCTACTGGGTGAACTTCCCATTATGATAGAGGTAGTTGAAATAGTTTCAAAGGAAGGACCTGAAGGCTCAATCCCTGAGCAACCAATGGATACATCAGGGGATCAAGGAACAAGTACACTTGTAGAAACAAATGAGCCTAAGGAAAAAGAGGCAGAGACATAAGGCTAGAGTGAGCCTAAGACTACCAAGACCACCACATTGGACACTACATCCAAAACTCCCTCCATATCAACCAATAGTACATAGGTCACCGAGGAGGAGAAGAATGAAGATAATGGTCTACCAGGCAAAAAATGACAAGTGTCAAGGTAAAATCTATTGTACCCTTTGTTAAGAGTTCACCTCAAGAGAAGAAGAAGAAGAAGAAGAAGAAGAAAAAGAATGGTAAAGGGCCAGTCACTTTAGAAGAAGTCATTGTGATACCGGAATGTGACCTGAGGACCTTAGACACCAAATAATTGAGAAAGTATGGGGAACTATGTACCAGGAAGGCAGCTTAGGAGAAGCTAAGAAAAGAGTGTAAGAGCAAGAAAATACTTGAAGATGTAAGAGATATGTTACAACAGGTTGTACCCAAGGTACAAATTAATGAAGATACACCAATAATGGACCAACTTCCCACTCTTGTACAAGAAATCAATGGCCCAGATACATAAGCGAAAAAGAGAATTGAGGAAAGGGTGGAATCCAAGATATAAGACAAATTAGCAGAGAAAATCAGCCAGGAAGTGGCAATAAATAAGGTAAAGTTATCTGAGTTAATATTTGACATTCAATCTATTACTCAGACAATTATTCAAATGTTGGTAAAGCTTTTCACTATGGAAAGTTTCACTGCTGAGGTCAGTGAAAAGATAAAATAGCTGGATGCCCAAATCCAAGCCAATGCACAAGCAACCTTAACCGAGCCTAATGCTTTTACTAAGCATATACTCAAAGTTCAATAAATTAGGCAGTTAAGAGAAGATTTGAGGAAGTAGGAGGACAGAATAAGTGACCAAGTCACTGAGCTACATACAGAGCTTCTTCCCCACCTAAAAATAATTGAGAAACATATTATCAAAGTGCAATCTTTAGTTGCAACACCAGAGATTTTTATGTTGGAGAACATTTTTGACATGCATGCACAAGTCGGTCTTGAGCACATTTCTCTCACCAACTTGAAAGAGGAATGGGAGAACCTCTTAGATTCTTTGAAGAAAACACACCAACATATTTTTGACAAACTGTAAGTACATATTTTTGAGTTTGGCATTAATCTGAAAAAGGGGGAAAACATAATATATATGCCAAAGTGTATAATTATATGTTAAGTGTACTACATATATACCAGGAGCATAAACTGAGGGGGAGTTATACAAATTTTGAAGAGTTGTGAATTTTTGTTATGTATATATGATGTAAGGATAGTAAAGGATATATCAGTGTATATACATTACAAGTTTTTGATACTAATGCCAAAGGGGGATATTTTTATCTCTATGGAGCATTAAGTATTTTCATTAGTATCAAAGTAGATTAGTTAATTATCTATTTTGATCAATCGATAAAAGGAAGAACTACATGCTACACTATGCTAGTCGGTTAGACAAACAAGCCTTCATACCAAGTATTCATAAGGCAGTACCGAGAACTAAAATGAATCAAGTTTAACCGAGCACTAGAGCATCTTTAATGATCATTAGAGTATACTGATACTGAACATCAATATACATCGAGTAGACCAGACACCGAGCACCAGTGTATTCACCAAGTAGTATTGATAGTGTTTACCGAGCAATCTAGGAAATGACATAGTAATCAATTTTCACACATTTATCTATGTAAACGGTTACAATAGAATCACAAAACATTTTACCAAGATTGATGATTATGTATTATTGATGTAATCATTAAATATGATGATGATCTTTATTTAATAGTTAGATCTAGGTTATTTTTGTATACCATAGATCTTAGGGTTTTCCTAAGAATATGTAAACCTAATTAGGTTAGGCAGTCATGCAAATCATAGAAGTATGCTATATATTTGTAATTCATTTCATTTTGACAAATGTATGTGAAGGACAAGGAGTTCTTGAAGCAAGTAGCCATCTTCAAGACATTAGTTTTTAGACAAGGTTGAGTAGTAATAAGAGATATTCAGTTTATTTAGAATCAGTCAAGGTTACCGAGCAGTACAAAGGAAAGATATCTACACATTGAGGTGATATATATTTGATATTTCTTAGATCTGATTTAGAAAAGCATAAGTTGTCAATTATAGATCCTTTTTGTTATTCTCTAATCATTGTAACAGAGTTAGATAAAATCTATTAATAGAGTAGACCTAATAGTCTTGTTGTAAATCTCTTAACCGAGTACACACTCAAGTAGTGTTGTTGAAATCCTTTAACTAGGTAGATCTAGTAAATCTTATTATTACTCCTCACAGGGTAAGATCCTCAAAAGTGATCACAACTTGTAGGCTTAACTGACATACTTTATTATCTGCAGTAGTGAAGAATTTATGGGTGTCATCCCCACTGCATTTTTTTACCTTCTAACAAGGGTTTATACATAACTAAAATATCTTGTGTTATGTGATTGAATTATTGTTTGATTTCATGCAATTTACATTTGCAAGTTAATTGAATGAATGTTGCATACAATGGATTCAGTTGGATAGATCAATTACTACTATTTTTAGTTTAAGTTTCAAGTTAAAAGTATTAGAGGGCATTGATTCACCCCTCCCCTCTCAGTACCTTATCTCTCCATTCCAACATCTATTAGCTCCTTCTTTATGCCATTTTTTATACAAAAGTTTACAAACTTATTAGAGGTATGCTCTCCTCCTCTATTTGACCTTAGCACTTTGATAAAACATCCTTGGGACTTAAACAACGCAAGCTTATTAAATGCTTTAGATCCATGCGTCAAAAAATAAACTCATGTCCTACCACAAAAATCATCAATGAAGTTCATAAAATATTGAATTCTCCTAATCGAAATGGTTTGATAAGGGTCAACCAGATTAGTATGCACCTACTCCAATGGTCCTCTTGGAATTATAGAGCCATGTGATTGAAAGGGTATTTTATGTTTCTTACCCAAAATATAATCCTCACACTTGCTACTAGGATCTAGAATCCTCAAAAAACTATCTACTAGTCTTTTCTTTGATAACAAACTTAAACTAGCATAGGCTAGATATCCATACCTGAGATGCCATAGCATTGAGGATTCTTAAATCTTGCTCTTGAAGGATGATTATTGTTGTAATATTGTAAATTATTTCTTTGGAGTTACAACTATAGATTTAGAAGAGAATCACATCTCTATCCTCAAAGGAAACATCTATTTCTTTGTCACTTGAACTATTGCAACTATTTTTTTTCTCCCATCTTTTTGAAAAATGAAAAATTCTCCCTTCTCCATCAACACTTTGTATCTATTTTGTATTAGTTTTCCAACACTCATCAGATTATGCTTAATACTTAGGGTAAAGTATATATTTTGAATCTCTTTCTTCTCACCTTTCTTGGTAAAGATCATAATAGATCCCTTTCCCACAATTGGAGTAATATTAGTGGTCCACATTTTAATTTCAGACTTTATTATTTATCATTGAAAGAAAAAAAACTTTCATTACCACTCGTGTGGTTACTACTACCACTATCCAAATACCAAACTTTGAGGTTACTTTCTTCACCAATGTTAGACATTATGAAGGTTGTGGATTGAATTTATTCATCCACATTCACATCGACCACATTTACACTTTTATTTGATTGATTATTGTGCATTTTGAAGACTCACTTGTATAATGACAAAACTTTGACAATAATAACACTCCAAATTTATCTTATCATACCTTTAATTCTGTTGTTGTTATTATTTCCTTATATGGAACTAGTCAGAGAGCTACTTTATCTAGGTCATGGTTGCATGCTTATCCCAAGCTATCTCCTCTAGTAATTGTTCAGAGTTGTTGCAACCTCTACCTCTTGATCTCCTCCTAAAGTTGTTTCTACCTCTCCCCATGCATCTTGCATTGGAATGAGCTTTGCTCTCTTCAAAAGTTGCACACCTATTTAGGCACTACTCATAGGTTTGAAGAAAACCCGTTAAATCATCCATTGTTATGTGGAGAGGTCCTTTGACTCTTCAATATCAATCACTATTGCACAAAATTTTGATGGAAAACTTCAGAGGATTTTATCCATTATTCTCCTCTCCTCAATGGTTTCACCATTCATCCTCTACTAGTTAATCAAACTAGAGTTTCTTGTCTGAAAATCTGAAATGGACTCACTTTCCTTGATTTGGAGAGTCTTAAAATTGGTTTAAAGCATTTAGAGCTTCACCAATCTGACTTTATCAATTCCTTTGTAACTTATTTAGAATATTTCCCAAGCTTCTACAACATATTTAAGCATTTTTATTCTGGGAAACATTTCCTATGTCAAGGATGCTTCTATCCAATTCAACACCTAACATCTTTTCTCTTTGTCTCCTTCAAATGAGTCGACTGATTGTTTGTGATCGATGGTTGTAAGCTTAGTTGGGCTAGTCACACCCATGAACTCATTAACTAAAAGCTCCTATAAATCATTTTCAACCATAATAGTCTTTATATTCTTTTTCCAAATATCATAGTGTTTTTTTTTATTAAAGGATGGCGGCTGCTATTCCCTTCATCTCCAACCATGTCTCCTATATTAAAAAACTTTAACACCTGGAAAAAATTGCCCAAACTCACAAGGATTAAAGGCCAAATGATTTTGATACCAACTTAAAAATTTATATCTTCTCACAAAGAGCTTTAATACGATGTAAAGAATATAAAATCCACAAAATAGGTCAAAGCTAAAGCTCTAATTTCTCAATCACTAGGAACACACAAAAAATACAAAATAAAATGGAGACACAAACACATAGTTGGAGATATGTAAGATTGTTTATTTCTTTCTATTAAATTTGGAATAAAAAGTTATATATGAACAAGCTACAAAATCATAAATACAGACTAAAGTCTACAAACTATTGATTAAAAACTAATTTACAACAACCTCAAGTTGCGCCCAAATGTTTGGAGCTTCTATGAGATCTTACAAACTGCTCACTTGGAGCTTGAATGGCTATTAGGAGCAATCACTGCTCACTGAACATTCTCTCAAACATACAATTTTTGCAATAAAAATCTCACAAAATTCTCTACTATTGCACACACAAAAATAAGTTCAAACTCCAACTACTAATTATGCCCATTGACATTCTATTTGTCTGGGTTGTCAAAAATTCCCTCTAACATTCAAATTCATAATTACCTACTAGCATTTAGTTCACTCACAAACTTCAGCTGCATGTTAGGATCCAGTTGGGGATGGAATCTCAAAGTCTACACCAATTTGGGTTTCATTTACTCTTGGTTGCTTGCTACTAGGAGCTCTTGACAGGTAGGCAACTGACCGTAAAGACTTAAGACAATTTATTTTTATTTAAAATTCCAAAAATTAGATAAACAAAATAATATATACAAAAGAAATGGAAGAGTTACATTTAAAAAAATAATTAAATGTATAACTATATATAACAAATAATGCAATACTTATGTAAGCAACATCTAAGCTTTATATTTTAGCACTTATTTGATACATACTTAGTTTTGTTTTTCAATTTTTATTTATTTAAAATACACTACTACATATGGATTTTGCATGTGTAGTTATCTCCATCATAATTTTTTTTTATTTTATCCTTTAGAACATGCATTTGTCCACCACATTTCTTATCTTAGATAGAGTTATTCAAGGCATCTATTTGTGTATGCACCCAAAAATGGTTTCTTAGACTTTGGACCCCATTTATTTGATTTATCAATCCTGAATCAATTTTATCAATAATCAATATTTTTCAGATTATATCAATTTCTTTGATCAAATCCTATTTCATCATTTTCGATTATTCCTTGGGTTAACCATTTTTATCCTAAGCTTTTATTTACTTAAAAGGAATATTTCCTTCCCTTTTATTTAAATAAAAAGCCCCACCTTTTCCTCTTATCCTAAGTTGCACAAATAAAGCATCATTCTTATTTTATAAAAAGAAGAAAAGCATTTTTTGTTTCATATGGACACAAAAGTCAACTCTTATTTTCTCATTGTAGGATATTGTGCACATGGATTGCTCCTCTTTCAAGCTCCACCATTGATTAAGACTTTTGTCTCTTAATCTCAATGGTCCATTCCTCTTCATTTCTTATAAAAGAAGAGCTCTCTTCCTCATTTGCATATCCATCTCTTTCATGCTAATGTTATGTTGCAGGTTTTCTAGGTCATTTGGAGCTTTTTGAGGACATTCTTACATTCAAGCTTTGAATACATTGTTGTTGCATTTCATTTAGCTTGTTTTCTTACATCATAGTTGCATGATAATGGCATTTTTAGTATAGATTTCCTTTATGCAATAGATTAATCTCACATAGCTTAATAGGAGGATTTGTAACACTTGTATTTTCCTTTCATAGCATAACTTGTATCTTTCATTCTCATAGATTAGTTTGCATTGCATTGCATCTATTTTGATTTCATTGGAGATATTGGCATTGTTGCCCTTGTCTTTGATTTGGAATCTCTCATTGTGTGGTTGACTAGCAAGATCATGAGTTTATAGCTCTAGCTGAGAGCAATTTTACAAATCTTGCAACTCTATGCATAGAGAGCTATGGATCGATTTGTGAAGGCTCATTCTTGAGTTTTCTTGCATGTAAGGATTCATAGAAGTGTGGTCACATTTTCACCATACAATTTGCATGTAAAGAAGTTTTGACAATCTTGTCAAAATAAGAAGTAAACTTTGAAAATATCTTGGGGTTTGAATATACTTGAACAATTCCCGATTCAATTCAATAAGATAAACTTCAATGATACAATTAAAATGGTCCAAAACTACTTCTTCTAAGGCCCGAGATTATCCTCCACAAAACATTCTATTGCAGAATCCATCTCAACACATTTTCTTTCAGCCTTTTATCAACATTCATTATAATACAATTGATCAATAAAATTCTTAAACATACTTTATCCATCTCAATAACACTGTAAACACTTTATTGAAAATGAAACAATAAACATTACCTTGTTTAGAAAAGGAGGTTATTGCATTTACCTCAAATATTTTGGTATTATTGACCAACCTTGTAGTTAGGCACATGCGAGAAGGAGGACTTTGGATCTCTCATCAATTTGATACAAAATATTAGCAGCAAATATTCTCCCATTAAATGGATGGTAGTGAGAACAATTGTATTAAACTCTCGTGAAGCCATTTATGTATTCATCCCATCTAGGTACATACTTATATTTAGACCATCTTGATTCTTTGGTGAAGGCTTCAAGTTGAACCTTCTATCGATCATTTGATTTCCATCTTAGAACTTTGATGTTTGATAAAATTAGATAAATAATTTTATTTTTTATAGTACACATGCCATTTTTACTGAAGTATTCTAACATTTCATGTCCTTACACTTTATATGCTTTGTCAGTTAACTTATTGATTATATTGTATAATCCAGTATATTCAAATCCCATCTGCAAGAACAAGA
Source organism: Chamaecyparis obtusa (assembly GCA_027943335.1). Lineage (NCBI taxonomy): Eukaryota > Viridiplantae > Streptophyta > Pinopsida > Cupressales > Cupressaceae > Chamaecyparis > Chamaecyparis obtusa. The sequence continues at coordinate 194,809 of BSBK01000854.1, forward strand.
AAATATAGTAATGAATTTTTATTCAAAGCTTGATAACAATTCATTTTTTCTTTTCTGAAAAATCATTCATAATTATGATACTTTGATAAGATCTTAGCTTGAACATTATACAAATTAATAACCTTTAATTCTAAACATGCACAACGTTTAATTTGAAAACATAACTAAATGATACAAACAAATTTGATAGGTAAAACTAGTCGATTAGTTTTCTACCTCATAAAAATTCTTTATAAATATCGCAAAAACCATTTCCAAATTTAACTGTTAAATGCTTCATTAAATAACACGCTCTCTTCAGAAGAGCTATACTTATCATATAGATAATCCAAAATAACAAGAAGACAACCAACTTTTGTAAAAGCGATTCTACAACCATCTTTTTGAGGTTCAAACATGCCAGCTGCAACCACAAAATGTATCACTACATATCTCTCTCGAGCGAAATTCAACTTCCTAAAGCCAAAATCGATTCACCACCTGCACTAAAAATAGTCTCATCAACTTAAAATTACTATTTAAGTTGTTAAATATTAGACTAAAACTATTCTTCTATCAAAATCAAGGAAATAATACTTTTGGAGTAGAAGCTCTTTGTGGTGTATGGACTGCATTATATTGAAGTCCAATTCAGCAAGCACGAGATACTTGCCATTGTTCATATAAGGAAACTTGTTTATGAAAGTAAATTGCTTTCCATAAATATATCAGTAGAAAAACTAAGTCATTTGTATTATGTAAATCAATAGTTTAAAAAATAGGGTGTGGCACAACAGGAGCAAAGGAACCGACAGAGGGTATCCCTGCTTCTTCTTCTCGGTGTGCAGAAGGAAGTAGTTTTGTTTCTTCCTCAAGCTAGATAAGATATAATGGATGTTTTTCGGTTTTTCCCTGTTGCAGGAGCTATAAGCAATAGGCTTTTATAGACTGAGACACAGTTGTTTAGCTCATTTTGTTTCAAAGTTAGTGCAGGGATTTGTTTTCTGACACTAAGACTGGCTTTTTCCCTCCTAAGGGAAGTAGACTTTGATTATTATTAGATAGACCGTTAATCCTTTAGCATAGTAAAATATATGGTTTATTTTGACATGAAATGTCGGAAAATTAGGTTTATTATCTTCATTACATACAAGATAGCATCAAAATCAAACAATGTATTCATTATGAAAAAGTTATACAATCTAAAAATGAAAGAGGGTGGGGCTATGAAATCACCTTAATGAGTTTAATAATTTAATTACTCAACTAGTTTCTATAGTCATAACTCTAGATAATGAAATAAAAGTTAATATATATTATGTTCATTGCCAAATAGCTGGGAAGGGCTAGTAATGGTAGTTATCACTCAGATTTCTACCAAAAGTAAGTTGAAATTCGATGAGGTTGCAACCACACTTCTCAACAAAGACATGAGAAGAAAGGATAAGGAATCTTCCTTCACTAATGCATTAACTTCAGTACTAGAAATAGTGGTAGGAGTTGAGAAAGATGTAAAAGTAATAATAGTACAAGGTCAAAATCTACACATAGATCAAAGTCAAGAGGTGGAAATGGTGCAAGTTGGTTTTGTGGTAAATAAGGACATACAAAAAACCAAAAAACATAGGAATGAAGAATAGTAGTCTTTGAGCACCATATTGTCGATGATAAAGATGATGTTTTGGTTCTTGCTATTGGTGACAAAATGTTAAATCTTGGGTCCTTGATTTTGGTGCCTCTTTAGAACTATGCTATTCCATGTCAGAATGCATTAAAAAATTATCAAGAAGGTATGTTTGGAAAATGAAAGAAATTAGGAATCTTATATATTTTACAGTGCAATGGTGAAGTGGGAACTCCCATGGCTATTATGGATAGAAATGATAAACAATGATACAAGACGCTCATGAACATGAGTAAGAAGGGTCTTGCAGTTATGCTTCAACAAGATCAACTTCCAAGTCTTAAATTAATTGAATTGGAGTTATCTGAGCATTGCATTTATGGTAAACAAAATAGAATGAGCTTCTTGAGAATGAACCATGACAAGAAATCCTCTCTATTAGAGCTTGTACATTTAGACATTTTTGGTCCCATGGAGGTAACTTATTTTAGTGGTGCAAATTACCTTATCACTTTTCTTGATGGTTGTACTTGCAAAGTTTGTATTTATATGTTGCATAAAAATTAGAGGCATTTTAAAAATTTAAAAATTTCAAGGCTATGGTTGAAAATCTATCTGCATAGAAAATTAAATGCCTACTAACAGATAATGGTGGTGAGTTTTTCTCTTTGGAGTTTGAAATTTTTTGTACAAATAATGCTATCTAATGAATCGAGGTGGTTTTGTTCACCCCTCAAGAAAATGGTGCAGATGAGAGGTTGAATCAGACTATTTTGGAAAGAGCTTAGTGTATGTTCTCTAATGCCAATTTGGGGAAAGAATTTTGGGTAGAGGCATGTAACACTGTTGTTTACTTAATCAATCACACTTCTTTATCTCATCTATATTTTGGTAATAGATATAATATTGCTAATGAACATGGTCTTGATGACATTCATGGTAAAATAAATTTATATATTTTTGGTGTAACTACACAATCGAATAAAGGTAACACACAACATATCAATTTGGAATATTCCAATGTGTAGATTTTACAGGGACCTCAATTGCAAAGGTCTGTATGAGAGACAAAATGTCCAAGCAAATTTGATGATTATTAGCTTTTATTTTATGATCTAGAAGAGCCGTGAATATTTAAACAAATATGTAATGATATAAATTTGGTGTATCGATGGATGATAGGAATGAAGAATAGAAGTCTTTGAGCACCAATAAAACTTAGGACTTGGTTACTCTTGCTGCCAAATCATAAAGCTTTTAAAAATAACTAGGTTTACCATTTGAAAGAAGAAGATGGAGGGAGAAAAAGATACAGGGCGAGATTGGTTGTGAAAGGTTTTGCTCAATAAAAGGGAATTAATTTAAATAATTTTTTTTGACCTGTAGTGAAGATGACTACAATTCCTATAGTATTGGGGATCCCATTTGTTTGGGATCTCGAGATAGAGAAACTTGATATTAAAATAACATTTCTTCATGGTGATATTGAAGAGGAGCTATACATGTAGCATCATGAAGGATTTGTTAAACAAGGTCAAGAGCATTTGTATTTTAGATTGAATTAGAATTTATATGGGCTTAAGTAAGCCCCGAGGTAGTGGTACTTGAAATTGGATAGCTTCATAACTTAGAAAAACTTTATTTGTTGTGAATCAGACCCATGTGTCTATTACAAGTGGTTTACTAATTGTCGGTTTTTCATTCATTTACTATATGTTGATGACATGTTGGTTTCCAGTACTAGTGTGCAAATTTTTAGTTATTTAAAGAAGCATTTGGCTCTTAGTTTTCCTATGACATATTTAGGGGCAACGAAGAGGGTTTTTGGGATGGATATAACTATAAAAAAAAGGGAAATCTGATTGTCTCAAGAAAATTATATATCTTGTTAGGATTAAGTAATACTAAGAGGGGGTGAATTAGTATTACAACACTTTATTTTCAACTTAAACCAATTGCAAATAAACCATATGAATGCTGAAATAAAAAAAACATAAACAGATAATAGATAACTCATAACACCATTATTTGTTTTTGAGGAAACCTTGGCCAAGGGAAAACCCTGGTGTGGATGGTACTCATAGCTATGCACTAAAATATAGAATCCTTGTTAGAAGATCTAGCCTGATTAGGAGCTGAGTATTACATAGTACATTTCCTTGTTAGAGGAATGGAAACCCTGTTAGGGGTATACAAAAACCCTGTTAAAGGTGTGGTGACCTTATAGCTCTTACAATCAAAATTTTGTTACAAAAGTGTTCTTCAATAATGACAATACAAGCATCTTCTATGCTTTGATAGTTCCAATTATGATTCACAATAGCCTCTATCAATCACTGATCTCACATCTGCTATCAATCATCACTAATATCCCAAATTCATATCCATCACATCATCACCACTATCACACTCATCGCTTCCATAAAACATTCTATACTTATATCAATTCTGCCATCCAGTCGGCTCTCAAATACAATACAAAACATAATAATTATTTATACAAATGATAAATACTAAGTCGATGATCTTATATTACCAAAATGTCAGAAATAAAAAAACTTCATTTGACTTAGCACGTTACCATTCTATCTGTCCTTCCCTTAATCATCACAACTATTCATTGTTGGAGATTTGCCAGCAAGCTAGATTGCAAACTGTATGTTTGTCATTGATGAAAACATATGGTAAGAAGCATGCGTGGAGTGAGCCTTGATCATATGTTGCATGGATATGTTATCAACATGATACCATAGACGCAGAGATTGATTATGAGTGAAGACAGTAATACAGTTGTCTGTATCAGTGAGTGTTCCTGACAGGTCCTAGGAAGAGTTCTATATGTGATTTACAGTTTAGTTGGAATAGAGCCTTGCACATTTATATTTATGTTGAATGCATATGTATGATGCTATGTTCATGGATGCAGAGTTAGATGTGTAGTATAGGTTGAGTTATGGATTCTCAAGTTGACAATCACAGTTTCCTGAGTCTATCTGATAGAGCCGACAATGTTTATATATTATTGTAGTAGTTGTGCCTATCATTGCACTATGCATGCTTGGATTAATGGTTGGAGAAGAGTTAAGAATGTTGGGTTAAGAGTGCATGATGTAATTTAGCATGAGAAGAAAGTTGGAGTTAATTTGGTTGAGCCGACTGTGTAAAGCGTCACGTCTACTCACATGGAGTTGCGCGGTCCTAATTTGTGTTGCGTGCTTAGTAGAGCTGGCTGAGATGTTATTGGAGAGTTGTATTGTTTCTCTAATATGATTTCAAGATGGTTCTAATAGGATGACTTGATTATATCATTTAGAGGAAAGATATTTATAGGTAGTCATTCTGTGATTGCTAGGTATGGAAGATAGTTGAAAGATAAAAGAAGAGTAGAGAGTGCGAAGTGTTGAGCCATCAGTAGAAGGTTTATGTGAAAAAGTAGAGAGTATAAGCTATTTATTGGAACTGATCAAGATAATAGGTCTACACACAGTTCACCAAGATCTAGATATAGTGTGTATCTATTGAATATAAGGTTGCAGCCTTCACCCCTTTGAGCAGTGTGCTCCCAGACAGTGCGTCCTCACCCCTAATAGGGTTAATTGTAAAAGACTCCTAACAGGGTCTGACCCTTGACCAGGTCACTTTACTTAGTGCATTGTAAAGATCAAATCCTAATAAGGTTGTAAGATCTTCTAACAGGGATCATAATACTCTAGTGCAGTTCTTAGTGGGTGTCAATTCCTACTGGGTTTTTTAACTATTTGGGTTTCCCCGTACCAAAATTATTGTGTTGTGTTAAGTCTTCTCATATTGTGTTTATGCTTAATGTTCTTCCATACTTAATTGGATAAATAATTGAATCTTTTAGATAATTGATTCACCCCCTCTGTCAGTTATCTCTTGGGACTATTCCTAACATTCATATGCCCTGTTTCACTATTCCTCTATCTTCGTATGCCTTCATAAAACTATAACTTACTAATATCAACACCAAAATATATGAGACCTTAACTAAAGGTCATACATATCACAAAATGTCTTTCTCTAAGTTTGCAAGCCATAATATATCATATATCACCTTCGCTGACCAAAACTGTACTGCAGTATACTGTAAATTTGATTCTGTACTTAGTCATTTTCATGTCTGTGTCTCCAATACTTATTCTCACTTCATGGGATCACTGCAACATAAGTGTTACCATAAATGAAAACCCTTAAGTGATCCATAGTGCTCTCAAAACATCACTTTCTAATAATCTCTCCCTTTGGCATTGATGACATCACTTAGCAAAAAATGACTAAGTGTCAAAACACTATCTTCCTTTTACTTATCTATATACATATTCTTTCTTTCGTTTTTTTTTTATTTACAATTTTCTCTTTCTCTTTTTTATTTTATTTACTTCTTCTCTTCTTCTTATTTTACTTCTCCTCTTCTCATTTTTCTCTTCTCTTCTTCTCCCCCTTTGACATCAATAGAAAAGGTACTTACAAAACTTCAAAATCTTAAGCATATATGACTTAGTGCTTACTCACTAGATTCATAATGTCTTGGAAGGAGTCTTCCAAGGTCTTCACTTCATCATTCCATGATTTAATCAATAGTTCAATGACATGGATCAGTCCATTCAGTGCATTAGATGCAGTCTTTGCTGCCTTCCGCTCAGTGGGTATAGATTTTGTCATTGATCCCTCAATCTTCTCCATTTTTGTGAGATGAGCTTCAAGAATTTCTATCTTTGAAGTGATTAGAATTTTTAGAAAAATAAATATTTCCACTACTCTCCATTTCTCTATATTCAAAACACTTATCCAAAATTTTGGATGTCCGCTTGTCCATTTCCAACACAGTTTGTGAAGAGGTTTCATAGCTATCCATTATGTTGTCTAATGTAGCCCTCTCCTTGGCTATAATATCATCAACATTCTTAACATGTCTGATAGGATTTATGCAATAGCTATATACCTTTCTTCCTTATGCCACATAGCTTTTGGCTTTGATTATAGTTTCTCTCAGAATGCCTAAGTCCTATGAGATAGACTAGCAGACTTCCTTCAACTTCTTTTCAAGGTATGTTTTCTCAGCTTTATCCTCTATGATCTTCAATAGTGACTCAAAATGGTTATCAAAGTTGTACAGTACCATGTTCAAGTTCTCTAAAAAATCCTATCCTTGAAATGTGAGAGGTGTACAGAGTATTTTATTTATAGTCTCTACTGCCCTAGTAATTACCTTGACCTTCTTATCCCCTTTTTGTTCTGATCTTTCCTTCACCTTAGAAAATTCCATGAAGGATAATCTCATTAACTCATCTTCATCCATGCTTTCCACATCATTGGTCACTGGTTTGGCCATACTTTCCAACAATAGAGTGGAGGAGGTATTCGGTTCTTTCTTGATCTCAACTCTTACCTCTTCTTCTTTTTCTGCTCCTGTCTCTTATTCATTCTTTTCCTCTTGCTATTTCTCCTTCTCTTGTTCTTTCTCTTCCTATTTTTCTTATGTATGTTCTTTCTCTTTATGTGCTTCCTCTTCTACTATCATCACAATATCGATATTTCCTTGAAATGGATCATTTACAATAAGTGAGGTGTCAAGTGATATAGGCACATAAAAAATGAAGAAGTCTAGTTGCTTGTCATCTTCTCTTGCTTGCACACTCTCTTCAGCTATCTTAGAGCTTTCTCCCATACCTAAAGGTGTAGACTTGGTAACTTTTGGATGTGAGGTCTTTTTAGGCATGTCGCTCATAAGAATTTGGTCCAATTCATTTTGTGTATCTTCTATTACCTAATCATACTTCCTTTCCATTATCTTTACAAGTATGGCCTTGGTTTTCAATAGAGGTTTGAGTTCCTTGATGATTCTTTCCCTTTCCTGTATGGAGACTACAATCAACATGTCTTCAATTGCTTTATTTATTATAGTCTCATCCTCTGAATGTGCTAATTAGATAAATGAGAGGGGGGTGAATAAGTTAAATGAGTTATCCTACAGTCCCAAACTCTCACATGTACTTTTTCAAACCTTTTGAAACAAATCAAACAACTCGGTAAGGTAAGATAACTATCTTTTTGTTCATTTACTGAATACCAATAATTTTCAAAACTATCTTTACTGATTAATCAAATATGCAATATGTAAAGTATGATAGTAAAAAAATCATAACAAGTAACACATAACACAAAGATTTAACATGGAAACGCTACTAAGGGAAAAACCACTTGGGGCCAATAACCCAAAATATTTTACTCTTTTGAAGTGAGCTTGGTTAGGAGCCAACCTTGTTAAAGGTTACAATGCACATTGTTAGGTGTGACCTGGTTAGAGGATTTATCACTAACAGTTATCTCTTAACCAACATTCAATATGGGCTCAACAAGAAAACATTTAACATTCCTTGAATGTCATACAAAAGACTGTTAAGTCCACTCAGTTAAGAGATTTTGTTGTAACAATGGTTAAACTGATACAATAGTGATCTAATTCAAATAAAACTCAATTTGCAAGTATTCAGATCTATGCTAAGCTCAAACTAACTCTTCTAATAAATAATCAATTCACTCCATTATATCCTCCAACATACTTCACTTAGTGTATATATCTTGGACGCTCAGTTATGCCTGCAGTTCAAATCGGTTTTGTCTATAACTAGTTTGATCAGATATGCATGAAAAATGTCTTCACATGAAATCTGTTGCAGTCTCTATTTATCTGGCATAATTCAACAATGAATCTCATGTCTCTTAAATAGATGTGTAATCCATTTTCATATCAGCCATTAGATTTTACCTCTTAATCTCCTTCATCCATTTTTCTGCTTCAAGCTTCCTCGACAGATGTGTCAATAACATGTTTCAATTCTGTTCCCTTCGATCATCTCTAATTTTTTTTAGTTGTGGTCTAATAACAAACTTCATCTCTTACCTTGAAATCATAAGCAATTTCCAACTCATCAATTTCAGTCGGTTGTTATAACATTTAATATTTTTATCCATGCTCGGTTAATACTGATTGTGTCGGTGATAACTAAATCCATTATTACTGTCACTCGGTATACAAAAGACTGACTCGGCATATACAAAAATCTTCAATTACCGACCACATTAACTTGTTCAATTTTGATCTCTTCTTCATAATAGAATAATGTAACATACTCAAGTCAACAACCTAATGCCATAGACTCATCAATAATTTACCCAATGTATACCTTATCCTTATCTATCATATTCATCTTGTCCTTATGTAGATATCTCATTTTTTCACCATTTCTTCCTTCTAGAGATGTTCAGATGTTTGTAACTATCATGATAGGTATAGTCAAAACTAGTTGACATCAATGACAACATATTAACCGATTTAATCATCTTACATATCACTTTAATAGCTCGGTGACCTCTAATCATAGTCTCTTCAGTTCATCAAGTTATTCAATCAGTTGTAGGTCATCAATCTCCCCCTTTGGCATTGATGGAAACACAAACAATATGAAATATGCCATACCATACCAAACATTTGTTCTACAACTATATGGATAAATGTTGTAGCTCGGTAAGCTCTCCCTAAGTTAATATTGAATATGTTTAATCAATACAACAAAATCTCATGCAAATTCTCCCTATGGATTTAATCTTCTTTAGTTCTCTGATTCTTTCTCTCCCTATAGTGTATAGAAATTTCTTAAAATATTGCTCCCTAATATTTCATAGAAATCTCTCTCCCTTTGACAACAATGCCAAAAGAAAATAAACATCTCTTCAGCAGCCAAGTAGTTCTCTATTGTTCGGTCCAGATCAAGTACCTTCATGTATTGATATATGATTCTCTATCCCAACTTCTAAAATATTTCACAACCTTACGAATCCTAAAGTGTGAGCTACATGCATCAAAATGAATGATTTTATGATAAAGTATAGGTTGATGCAACTTCCTCATCACCTTAGTGACTGATAGATAGGGGACGGACCCCTAATCTAGTCCTCAAGTACTCAAAAGTGTCCTTTGGTAAGGGCTTGGTAAATATATCAGCAATTTGTTCTTTAGACTTCACAAACTCCAGTTTCACTTGCTTTCTTGTACTTGTTCCCTCAAATAGTTATACTTAATAGATATGTGCTTTATTTTTGAATGCATTACCAGATTCTTAGAAATGTTTATAGCACTTGTGTTGTCACAATATATAATCACTGGATCAATGATCACCTTATTCATTCCTTCCCACAATTGTTTTATCCATGCAATATTTGAATAATTAACAGTAGCAACAAAATACTTTGCTTCAGTAGTAGACTAAGAAATACATGCTTGTTTCTTATTTATCCATGTTACAAGTCTTTCTCCCAAAAAGAACGCTCCATCAGTTGTACTCTTCTGGTCATCAATGTTTTGAGCCCAATTTGCATTAGTGTAAATTCATAGTTCGAAATTGCCTTCCTTTTTGTACCATAAACCATAATCTTCAGTTTTCTTCAAATATCTCAGAATCCTTTTAACAATAGTCATATGTGATTCCTTAGGATTAGAAAAAAATATTACTATAATCCCAAATGCATGTGCTATATCAGGCCTAATGTGTACCACATACATCAGTTTTCCAATCATTGATCTATACAACATCTAATTTACCTCGGTTGATTCATCATATTTTGGTAACTTACATCTTGTGACCATCAGTGTACCTACCGGTTTGGAATCTTCCATGCCAAAAGTCTTCAACACTTCCTTGATGTATTTTGACCGTGTTATGAAAATCCCATCATTTTGTTGTATAATCTGCAAACCTAGAAAGAATTTAATCTCTCCAAACATTGACATTTCAAACTCTTTTCTCATTTCATCAGCAAAATATTTGCAAATGTTATCACGTCCTCCAAATAAATTATATCATCAACAAAAATTTCAACAATCAGAATATTGTCATCATTTTCTCCTTTCATGTACAAATTGCTATTATCACTTGTTCTCACAAAGCCAATACTAATAAGATAAGCATGTAATCTTTCATACCATGCTCTCGGTGCTTGTTTCAGTCCATACAATGCTTTGTGCAATCTACATACCATGTTCTTCTGATTTGGATCAAAAAAACCTTCAGGTTGTTCTATGTAGACCTCTTCCTCAAGAATTCCATTCAGAAATGATGATTTCACATCCATTTGATATACTTTGAATCCTTTATGTGTAGAATATGCAAGTAATATTAAGACTCCTTCAAGTCTAGCTACTGGTGCAAAAGTTTCATTATAGTCAATTCCTTCTTCTTGTGCATATCCCTTGCATACAAGTCTTGCTTTGTTTCTAGTTACTTCACCATTCTCATTCAACTTATTTCTAAAAATCCACTTAGTACCAATTACATTTTTATCACTCGGTCTCTGTACCAATGTCCATGTTTTTTTTTCTCTATCTATTCAATTTCTTCATTCATTTCCTTAATCCATTCATCATTCTCAAGTGCATCTCTAATATTCTTAGATTTAAATTCACAAACTAAACATGTGTTCTATCTTAACTTACTTCGTGTCATCATGCCAGCTTTCTTGTCTCCAATAATCTGGTTATGTGGATGGTGTCTTCTAAAAAATCTCACTAGTACTTGCTCTCTTCTTTTCTCATCATTCAGTTCAGCTTCATTTTCTTCCTTGGTAGCATCTTCTTGGTTCTTGGTTTGCATTTGCTGATTCTCGGTAGCATTTTATTATCGCTCGGTAGACTCAGCCTATGGCTTGGGTAGATAATATGGATTCTCAATATATGTAAACCTACCATATTCTTTTGGTTCCTTCTTGCTTTCTTCATCATTTTCCTCAGCAAACTCACCAACTTTCACATTAGCACTCTTAATCATTTTTGTAGTAGCCTTGTTCAAATATTTGTATGCTTTGCTCTTAGTAGAGTATCCTAGAGATATTCCTTCATCACATTTAGAATGAAATTTACCATTTCTATCATCTTTTAGAATGTAACATTTGCTTCCAAAAATTCTAAAATAACTTACATTCGGTGTGTAGCTAAAGCATAGCTCATAAGGTGTCTTATTTGTATCTTTCTTCAGTTGGACTCAGTTCAATGTGTATACAACAGTGCTAACAAATTCTCTCTAGTACATTTTTGCAACATCTCTCTCAATCATCATTGTTCTAGCACAACCAACTATAGATCGATTCCTTCTTTCTAGGTGACCCCAAAATAGTGGGTTACACTTTTTTAGACATGCTGATTTTTGCTGAAATGACACATTTTTAATGAAATATGATTATTTAAGCCTTGAGAGGTTCCATTTGAAGGAGTTAATTAGAAATGGTTAGCTCAAAGCCTCTTAGATAAAAAAATCATTGATATAACATCTATACTCCTCATTCATACCTACAATGGAGTCTCTTTTGCACCTATTAAAATGCTAATAAAAAAATCACTTCGACTTTATGTTTTGGCAGATCAAACGAATCCATTCAAAAAACCTATCTATGTAGTAAGGTACTACTGAGAAAACTCTTTCCAATGATTATAATGTTAATATATATTAAGTTTATTATGACTTTGTATTTTTAGTTTTACTAAACATAGATATTTCACCGTATCTCGACCTCTATGTCCAATGGTTATGGAAAAATAGTGAATGAGAGAAATTTTTTTTAAAAAAATATCTATGCCCTAGGTATTGAAGTTATCTTTCTATAAAAAAAATAAAAATAAAAATTGGACAAATACACAAAAAGTTATAAGCTATGTAGTTAAGGTATGTCAAAATTATGGCTTAGTCAACTTCAAATGTTAATAAAATTTCAAATAATCATGATAATGTCATAAAAGCAATTGCATGCCCTCCATATGGACATTAAAAAACTAAATTTGAAAGAATCACATTGATATCTATTTTAGAAAAATAGTTATGCTCTACGAAAACAATGTAACTCTTTGAAAATGACATTTTTAGCAACATACCAATTTTTGTGGGAGAAAGAAAAAACCAATCAAATCAATTAAAAAATAAAAATAACAAACATATTTAGAATATAGATAGAAAATTATAAAATACTCTAATTTACTTCATCTTTTGATTCTTAACGGTTTAACGACAATATGCATTCGAATCTAAAAGTTTTTTTCAAAATTTAGAGTACAGTGTCCGTTCAGGCAAAAAAGTGTAACCCACTATTGTGGGTGCACCCTTCTAAAATACCATTATGTTGTGATGTCCTCGGTGTAGAAACTTGTCTCTTAATTCCATGCTCATTACAAAATTTAGTGAATTCATTAGAAATAAACTCACCTCCTCTATCAGATCTTAAGCATTTTAAATCTTTCCTAGTTTCCTTTTCAACTTTTTTGAAAGAGAAATCTAAAGCTTTCAAATTGTTTCAGTGGTATAAAGATAAAGTTGAAAAGGAAACTGGGAAAGATTTAAAATGATTAAGATCTGATAGGGGAGGTGAGTTTATTTATGATGAATTCACTAACTTTTGTAATGAGAATGGAATTAAGAGACAGGTTTCTGCACTAAAGACACCACAACATAATAGTATTGCAGAAAGAAGGAATCAATCTATAGTTGACTATGCTAGAACATTGATGATTGAGAAAGATGTTGCACAAATGTACTAGAGAGAAGCTATTAGCACTACTGTATACATATTGAACTGAGTTCAACTGAAGAAAGATACAAATAAGACACCTTATGAGCTATGGTTTAGCTACACACTGAATTTAAGTTATTTCAAAAATTTTGGAAGTAGATGTTACATTTTGAAAGATGATAGAAATGGTAAATTTGATTCTAAAGGTGATGAAGGAATATTTATATGATACTCTACTAAGAGAAAAGCATAAATGTTTGAACAAAACTACTGAAAAAATGATTGAGAGTGCTAATGTGAAAGTTGATGAGTTTGATGAGAAAAATGATGAAGAAAGTAGGAAGGAACCATAAGACTATGATAGGTTTACATATATTGAGCATCCAGATTATCTACCCAAGCCACATGCTAAGTCTACCGAGTGACAGGAAAATGCTACCGAGAATCAACAAATGCAAACTGAGAACCAAGAAGGTGCTACCAAGGAAGAAAATGAACCTGAACTGAATGATGAGCAAAGAAGAGAGCAAGTACTGGCAAGATTTGTTAGAAGACACCATCCACAGAACTAGATTATTGGAGACAAGCAAGTTGGCATGATGACACAAAGTAAGTTAAGACAAAAAACATGTTTAGTTTGTAAATTTGAACCTAAGAATATTAGAGATGCCACTAGTACATTTTGCACCTTTTTTTGACAGAGTATTGGTTGAAGTTTCCACCCAAATTGGTCAAATACTTGACCAACTGATTGGTCGCTATTTTAATCATTGAAATATCAACATATCTCTCCAATCGTAGAATGTTCGACACCAATCTTGGTAAAAAAAATAGTGTCAAGCGGTGGTATATTAGTTGAAAATTTGACCAAATTTGGTCGAAATGTTTGGCCCATTCGACCAGGATGTGAAAACCATGATGATCATATTTTGACCAAATTTTGTCACAACATAGACCAATATTGGTCAAAATATTTGGCTGCTTTGACCAGGATGCCAAACCCATGAAGCCACAATTCGATGCAAAATGGTTGATTATTTGACCAAACCAGGTCAGAGTTTCAATGTAGATTAGTCAAACTATCAACTAAGGTTAGTTGACATTTTTACTAAATATGGAATGCTTAAAACAAAATGAATGAAGATAAATATCTAGACTAATCACCAATGACATCCTGATCAGTGATTAGTCTAGATATTTATCTTCAAGTGTCCACACTCGTTCTACTGCTTGTTTCCAGTGGGTCCCTTCTCGTTCTATTTTCCAGATTGCTTTGGGCTCTAGCAATCCATCTACCTATTTGGGATGTTGGTGGTGTTGCTGACAGAGTCTTTAACTAGTCCTTAACCTAATGAGTCCTCACATTATCAAATTTTCAAGTCTTTCTTGAGAAAATCACTTGTCTCAAAGGATGTGGACCTAATGGCACTGGACTGTTATATCCAAGGATTCAGTGGAGCCAATATTACAAATATTTGTCAGCGGGCTTGCAAGTATGATATTAGAGAAAATATTGAGAAGGTGAGTTTCAATTGTGGTAGCTTTTGCAAACTAGATTTGGTTTGCATGTTTGCAGTGTGGAAGTAGTGTTGGGGATGCTGGTGGTGCTGCGGACAGGGTCCTTAACCAGTTGTTGAGGGAAATGGATGATATGATAGCTAAGAAAATAGTTTTCATTATTGGTGCTACAAATAAACTCGATATCAATGATCTTGCATTGCTAAGGTCTGGCCGACTTGACCAGTTGATTTATATTCCCTTACTTGATGAGCATATTTTGTTCTCAAGGAAACCATGGCCAAGGGAAAACCCAGGTGGGGATGGTACCCACAAAGATCCTCTAATCAAAAGTATCCTATTAAGGATGTTGACCCTATTAGGATCCTATTACAAGCATATAGTGTCTCAGTCCTGATTAAGGGACTTTAGACCTTGTTAGAAGCCTCAACCCTGCTAAGAGTTGGTAGTACAAAATATGATTACTAGATGAGCCCACTACCCAAACAAATAATGTACAATGATTACTGAATAAAAAATATGGCAAGGTACATAACCTTATACTTCTTTCTTTTTCTTTTAAAACTTTGCATCAATATCTTCTTTGCTTATAGGTTCTCTATACCATCTATATCATTACAATTGCTTTCTTTTTCTACTTCGCATTTACATATGCCTTATATTTATACAAGTTATTAAGACTAATAACTCTTACAGTCGGCTTGAAAAAAGCATTATACAAAATACATATTTACCCAAGGGTTAACATCTAGGATACCATCCCTTTATATTGTTAAGACATTATTTTGATAAAAAAAATAATCCCTTAACTCTTTACCAATTCTGTCTTCATAGACTATCCTGTTGGCTTAACACTGTCTTTGGTAAAACTGTCATAACTTGTTCCGTACATGCCGTACTGACTTGCACTCTTAGGTGAGTCTTCTATAGTCATCATAGTATCTATGTTTGAGTGCGTAAGCACTAAACTTACTCCAATCATCAAAGGCTGCTTGTGCCTTCAGTTTAGCTATGTCAGATAAGTTAGTAAACTCATCATCAAATACATTCATAACTTTCTTAGCTCTTTCAAGTGGGTCTGCCTCTGCTATCTCTGTAGTCACAATGCTTTGTAACTTCTCTATTAATTCCTTTAGTGATCCTTCAAGGCTTTTTAACTTCTTATTCTTCCTAATTATTTTGTTCAGAGATGTGATCAATTCCATCTGATCATCATCATCAACTTCTTTTCCCAAGATTTCAAATATAGATCCTATCTGTGATTTATTTGCAGTCTCGGGTGTAAGAATGATTTCTTCTTGACTAGGGGCTGCTTCTTGTTTCTCTATTTCCTTTCCTTCTTCAATCCTTGAATCTCTCTTCTCTTGTTTTCTAGCACTATCCTGCTCTTGAAAAGCCAAGTTTTCAACAATATTTTCAAGATTCTTAAAAGGGTTATCATCACTATCTAAAGTGATCTTAGTTCCTTCCACATGCATTGACTCATCTTCAATGTTTATAGCTAGTGCAGAGGGAATTCTCTGATGTTCTACTTCCTTATCTTGCTTTGTTGGTCCTACTGCACCAGAGTGTCTTTCAACACTAGATGTCATCACTTTGACTATTGCTTGCTTTGTTTCTCTATTGATCTCTTCATAATTACCTCCCGTAATCTGAATGGTTATTTTCTTTGTTCTCAGATGGGTGTTCAGTTCTTTCATGATCTCCTTGAAATGTTCTTCATCTTTAACATCACATAATTTTCTTACAAGATTTTCTCTAATTTTGTTGTCTTCTTCTATTGCTCTTTTCTTCCTGTTTACTAGTTTCTCATACAAATCATCAGGTATCTTGCCCTGAATTGTGTCAAACTTCTTATCTGATTGTATCATGTGTCTCACAACTACATTTTCAAGATTTTATCTCTCTGAATAGTTGTAAAGGTCATAATACTTGTTCATTTTAGAAAACATTATACAAAATACATATTTACCAAAGGGTTAACATCTAGGATCTCCTCCCTTTATATTGTTAAGACATTATTTTGATAAACAAAATAATCCCTTAACTCTTTACCCATTCTGTCTTCATAGACTGTCCTATTGGCTTAACACTATCTTTGGTAAAACTATCATAACTTCTTTCGTACATGCCATGTTGACTTGCATTCTCAGGTGAGTCTTCTATAGTCACCATGGTATCTATGTTCAAGTGTGCAAGCATTGAAATTACTCCAATCGACATCGCTAATTAAAACTATCTTCAGGTACACTGGAAAAATACTGTCTCATACTTGGACAATTTTGCTTTGCACTCTTTCATACTTGCTCTCTGTCATATGTGATCTTCATGTAGATCATATGTTTCCATAATGACAACATCTAAGTATCTAAGTCAGCCAAATTGCCAACACATTTTTTGCTAATGGAAGAACATTGTCTTAATGGATGTATTTTGTACTAGTAAATGATGATGAATGATGTGTTAATTAATTTTTTACTAACATGAAATTCATGAATAATTCAGTAACACATCATTCATCAACATTTACTAGTACAAAATTACATCCATTAAGACAACATTCTTTCATTAGAAAAAAATGTTAATTACAATCATTTCTTTTTTTGTTTCTTGCTCTTTTTTCTAAGGTAACGGCTAAGTGGAGCATTAATATCCCCTTCATTCCCCTCCTCTCTCTCTCTATCTATAACTCATGTACCTCATGCTAGTGTGCTTGGATTATACCAAAGTTAAAATTAAATTATCTCTATCCCTAAGATAAACTAAGTAGCCTTCATATATTTTATTTCAAATCTTCCTTCATGCTAGCAGTTGGTGCAGGAGCACCAAGGTCAAAGATAGGAGTCATGAAGAGAACTAGGATCACTAATGGATCCTTAGGTGTAGTTGAAATTACCAAATGGCCTTCAAAGGTCAATGAATAAATGGAATAACCAAAAAAACACTATATGTTAAATCATGTGATTGATAGCAGATTGGGGCTCACCTAAGCCATAAACATGAAGAATTATTGTAAAAAAAGATGTAAACCATATATATGCATACTTGAGGCAAAGACAAGTTACACCATATCCATTTAAAAATATTAGTTACAATATGAAAATACTAAACTGACTAATTCCTGAGCTCATCTCTACATATGGTCGCAACAAAGATATGTGATTACAATATAGAGAAGGCATCGTAAAAATATAATTTTGGCATTTTCCCTAGCCTGACATGTTTTGCACTCAAATTCTTCATTGCGGATAAGTGGAGATGGGTGGATAGATGCAAATGAGTTGTCATCAACCCAACTAAAGTATCCACAACCATTATTTCCTTGTGATTCCCAATCTACATTAGTTCTTATAATATAATGAATAGTATTTACTTTAGAAACATTAAATATATACACATTAGCAACCTTTTTTCTATTTGGGCAGCACCAAAATTTTCATCTAGGGTTTCTCTGAGTCCGTGAAGTCTTCAACACACACTGCCCACCACCACATTGATAGTTTGGCACATTGACAAGAGCCATCAAGCCTATATCAATAATAGACCGCACCATTGTTACTACATTTATTACATAAGTATTATAACATATAGTCATATGATTATAATAATCATACATTCACCACTATTGTTCTATTGTAGATTCAAGTACTTAAAAAATGTTTGCAATCAATGATTTGAACAAAGATGTCATTCTAGGGTAGCAAGGACAATTTAACTATACCTGAGCTAGAATTAGTCAACTTCAATACTTTCAAAATTGAAATGGAACCTTGTGTCTTCTAGCACCAATATTTATAAATTTCATGTAAGATGGGATGATTAGAAATAGATTTACATAAACCAATTAACTCAAAACACAAAAACTTTTTTGAATAATTTAATTTTAACTTTGGTTGTGTTAACGGAACTATGTTGACTTTATTTTGCAGTTGTTTAACATGAGAGTTTGTAGATTAATAGGAGTTCACATTTTTATGGGAACGTATATGGACAGTTCTAATGCTTTTCCATTACAACAATTGAGCATTCATCATTTGGTATATGAACAGGTGAACAACATGCAAACATCCAGACATGTGTACTGTGAGATTTCCCACAACAAATGGACTTGTGATGATTTTCACAATAGTACATGTGTGGCAGGAAAGGTCAAAGTACTACCTAGGAAAATATGAATGTTCATCACCTGTGCATATCAAAGTTGATCATAGAAGGTATATGCACAGGTGAAAAACATGTAGATTTGACCAAGCAATACTAGGAGTTAGACCCAACAGCAAATGGAATTATCTCAAGGTGAAATTGAAATTTTTGAATTGAATTGAATTGAATTTTGAGACAAATCTAAAAGAAGTTGAAAAAAGTCATTTGTTATCTCCAATAAGTCTGAATAGTGTCTCTATCAAATAGTCTTCAAGAACATTTACTGTTTTCAAATAATAATCCTAAAACTATCATGATTTCATCCCTTACACAATGTGTTAACTTGTTAAGTAAACCCTCCATAAACATAACACTAGTTTACAAACTGAACAATGACCCATTATAGGGTTACATTACAATTAGTTCAAAGAATAACACAATTTATCTTAACCATACTCCAAAAAAGAACCTTACTTAAATTATGGTTTGACATATAATCACAGACTGTAAGAGAACCCAAAATGAGGTTTAAGATTTTAATGAAAAATCAACAATATGTATGAAGCCCAATATGAAATAGCAAGGGATATAAACAAAAACTATCCACATAGGTTATAGAGACTAAAACCTTGCCATTGATCCATACGAGTATAACACAAAACTTTACCACACTTTAGAAAACCCGAATGATATTATACCACTGTTTACTTCAAAACTAAGATGGGTACTGAAACCAAACAGAGAGTTTATCAAGATGACGATTGCTAAAATAGATTTACATAAACCAATTTAATTTAACTTTGGTTGTGTTAATTTAATTTTAACTTTAGTTGTGTTAAAGGAACTATGTTGACTTTATTTTGTAGTTGTTTAACATGAGAGTTTATAGATTAATAAGAGTTCACATTTTTATGGGAATGTATCATTCAATTGAGCATTAATGCCCATCTATATCTAGTGATATGAACATAACTCATGTACCTCATGCTAGTGTTCATGGATTAGACTAGACATTATCCAACCACCTATGAGGGTTGTCACTGTTATTAATTGGTGTAAACAGAGGATCGCCTATGTGTTATAGCACTTTATATAAATACTCACTATTTGGATAATGTCTAGTCTAATGAAAAATAGTGTATACAAGGTACCCAAGCACACTAGCATGAGGTACATGAGTTATGTGCATCTCACTTGTTATAGATGGGCAACTATGGCACACTAGTATCTGTGAACTCCTATTAATCTACAAACTCTCATGTTAAACAACTACAAAATAAAGTCAACATAGTTCTGTTAACAAAACCAAAGTTAAAATTAAATTATCTCCATCCCTAAGATAAACTAAGTAGCCTTCATATATTTTATGTCAAACTACTATTAAACTGACTGTACCCTAGATGTTTAATAAAGAAGAAAACCCAAATTACTTTCATAGCCTACATAAGGAAAAAAAATTCCTTAAAAAATGAGGATGCTGACCAAAAAACCAATATCCTTCTCCATATAGAAGGGGAAGTGCTCACACTCACTTTTAGGTCAATAGTGTACAAAGAATATAATACCCACACAAGAGGACTAGATATTTTAACAAAGCTATTTTTGCTAGTCATGTCAATCAAATCCCCAGTGATGTAGAGCTATGTAGCCAACAACCAAAACAAAGGTCTTCAATACTCTAATCCACACAATAATGGATTCTAGGATCGATTCTAGATCCTTTACCCACACCTGGGTACACACTCCTGATGAGCCTAGTTTCCTAGTAGCCTTCTAGATTGATTTCACAAGGTTCTTGCCAAACTTTCCCAAAATACTTAGGAAGATAATCACATATTTTGATACCCTTTTTAGGTTATACAACATACTAGAAAATGAAATATTGTTCCTTTGGACCAACTGTCCATACTAGGACTGGTGCTCTGTGACTAGCCCTCCATTAGGCCTCCTTTTCCAAAGCAACACCCAACTCCACACTCAACCATGACTTATCTATCATATACAGAGTCTAGATACCCTCCAAAACCAAATATTTTCACATTTTCAAGGACCACTAACAAGTTTTAAAGTCTCATTCACAAAACCCTCCTTTTAAGGCTTAATAACCTAGGGTCTTCTCAAACACACCCTTCCACACCTTCTTAGACCACACAAATGGATCTAACACCATATCCTGATCATAAAGTGGTCTTCTATAGAAATAAAGATGGTCCTCCAATGGACCAATCGTATAGACCTTGACTGTCCCCATTTCTAGTGACCCTTAAACTAGGCTATCTAAGCAATCTGAGAATGTTCTTCCACTTCACTATCTACCCTACATTCAAGAACATTTGAAACACATAAAATAATGACAATCCATCCTTCACAACTCCCTTCCATTCATGGAAAACATTAAGTTCTATCTCATTACCCTGTCCTCATGGTATTTCATTGGTGCACTATGCAGGAACAATCACTATTGGTTGTGTTTCAACACACCAACTTACTCTACACCCTTAGACACTCATGAATGAATTCAAATTGATTAAAAAAACCATTCTAACATGCTCATTATGCATGAAAAGGAAACAATCTTAAATCCAATCTTTGCATCTATCTAATCTGACTGGTGTATACCCTGACTGTACATGGACAGTAACATCCATAGGACCCAAAAATGCTTTCAAACCTGCACAAAACTATTCATAATTCTAATGACATGCAACACCATACCCTAGAAATCATTTGGATCCATATCAACAATAAAAATAAATGTTTTTCAATAGAATAGTCAGCCTGTACCCTCATGGGTAGTGACTGGCAGATTACCAATGAATTTATGATTTCATTAGTTGAAAATAGTTTACATTCATTGTTATGATCTAGAATCGATCATTAACTTGGTCCTCCCTCTTCTCTGCCTCTAACACATGCATCCAACTACAAATAAGCCTCTTTAAGGCTGGTTGTAACCATCAACTAACTGGAAGAGTCTATTGACAGTTAGTTACTTGTTAAGTTTGGTTGTCTAGTGATTCTTAGCCATTTTATTAAAGGAAAATAATAGTCGTGAAGAAGTGTCAAATTTTTCAGTCATGAAAGACAACAAAACACAACATGACATCCCACTACTAAGAATCAAATAAATGAGTGTCATGATGTATAATAGTGATAATGAAAGAATTTACAAGAGAAGGGGTGGTCATATCAAAAACCCAAGGAATTTGATGGTAGAATAAATAATAATGAGGTTTAAGTAGATCATTGTGAATATTTTGACTGTGATAATATTCCATGTGATGGTCACAATACATTGAGGACAACTTAATGAATACAACAAAGGAACAATCATGGTTGTTGCTCAATTATCAGTTGAGATGGCCTAAACAAGCCTGTAGTCAATGATAGTAAACAACAACAAATTATAGGGATATGACAGATCTATCAATGGACAAGTAAGAAATGAAGCTGTGGTTATAAAAGACGAGCATACAAGAAATGGATTTTGTTATTGTAAAGGTTTCCATATTGACAGTTGAGTGACAAAGGATTTTTGAGGGAAGTCATTAAAAGAAGCATAGATGACAGTCTTCATATGGGTTAGAGAAGTCTTGTGAATATATAAAAGACTTAAGAAAATGTGACAAGGTTAGTCTTAAGTACAAGTAAAATGAAAGGGTAGTTAGTTAGTTTACAAATAGATTCATTAAGAAAAAGAAGACATCCCAAAGCATGAGTAGAAATTCATAAAAAAATGTGGCATGATCAACACAAACTTATACCACAGTCATGAGACCTTATGTCAGTGAGCACTATGAGGAATGGATTTCACAATGAAAGAGTACGCAAGAAACAAAGATAATGAAATATCATGAGCTATGCAAGGGGATGGTCAAATATAGATGATATGCATGCTCTTATGTCACTATGCAAATAACATAAATAATGTTGCAAGTCAGTTCAAAGGATAATGGTTACAAGGAGAGGTTCAAATTAAGATTCATAAGTGTAAGAATGCCAAACAAGTGACAATTCCGTAGCTTCTTTTGAGAGGAATTTGATGTGTATTATACTAGGCAATTTTGAGATAACAAATACATTACTTTGTAGACTTCATGAAGTGTAATGTTGGTGACAGTGCCATAGAAATAAGATTCTTCATAGGTCACGATGTCTGATGAATGGTCAGTAATGAGTAAGTTATTAGAGGCATTCATGAGGGTGCACTCTTAAAAGATACAAAAATATGGCATAGATGCCCTTTATTTTATCCAATGCCATCCTAATAAGCCAAGCACCTTAAAAGCATGTTTTTCACATGGTCTATATGTATAAAGACCAAGTTGGGATAGTTTAGAAGTAATGATTTTTTTTGGATAGAAACAAGCATCTAATGAGAAGATAAAAGAGTTGGAAGATGTTTCATTGTAACTTGAAGGTATTAGTGAACATATGAATAAGCACATTTACTTATATTTAGCATGCTGCCAGTCCATTAGATCACTTTTCAGAGGTGTGATGATGTAGATAAATTTTCAATAATGTGATCATAAGTTAAACAACTTTTTCCTGGAAAAAGATAAAATTATGTGTAAACTAGAAAGTGGAATAATTACATAAAGATTCCTTAGTTTCATGTAATGTGAAGAACATAATAAGTACCTCATTAATGTAATAGAAGCAATGTATATAAACAAAGATCAAAATCTCAAACACTTATACAGTGATAAAAAATGTGCCAGCAAATACATAATACATGATGCCCTGGTACATTGCTCACAGGCCCTAAGTAGGTAACCAACAAGTACCAATAGCATAGAAGCATAAAACAATGCTATACAAATTATTCCCAATCACTTGATCTTATGGAATGTGGTGGACTATGGATCTATCTCATTGATCGCCTGAAGAATCTTTGCTAGAGTAAACATCTTTTGGAATTACAAATCGGGTATTGTAGATGCCATATACATAACTGGGAGTATAGGGAAAGATGATCAAAGTTGAGTGGTAGGAGAATCTATTGCAAGAAAGGGATGGAATAGGGAAAAAGTCACATAAGTGTAAGAATTATTAGGTGAAAGCAAATTTGGAAGTGGCCTGGTGGAAGTGTAAGAGAGATATTGTCATGGAAGACATCTCTCTTTATAAAGATTACTTGGATGAACAATTATAAAAGTGATAGTCCTTGGAATCATCATTCTATTTTATGGAATGTACTTCCAACTTAGATGCTAGCTTGTGATGAATTTTATAAGGAATGTATGCCTAGGCATCACATCCAAACACTAAGAGATGAGAAATATTTGACTTTTCTTTCATCAAACCTTCATATGGAGTACACCCTTTGAGAAATCAAGTCAGTATTTACTATTTAGTTGATGATGTGTATGACATAAGTAGCCACTTCTCCTTGGAACTTAACATCCACATACTTGACATGATTTATGCATCTAGCTATTTACATAATGGCATTGTGCTTTCTTCTAGTAAATATTGGAAAATGTCCTAATGGTCTTGGTAGGGACCATAGGACCAAATTCATGTAATAGGGAAACATGATGCATAGGTTGGTTAGTTAGGATTTTAGATATTTTTATGATGTAATAAGGTCACAAAATGACCCATGCTAAAGTTATAGGTCTATAGGAGTTTATTTGAATATAGTTTAAAAATTCAAATATTTAAATCCTAAAGACTAGTGTCAATTAGAAGGGAAAGCTTGTTGAAAGGATTAAATGCATTTGTAAACAAAGGGAACTGATTGGAATTGGTTGGAAAAGTTTTCATACACCTTATATAGCCTGGTCAAGCCATAAGGAAAGAACAATACAGAGGAGGAAGCATTTTGTACAAACTTTGTTGTTTGGAAACAACAAAAGTAACCAATTTATGAAAAATTCCTTATGGTAGTTTGATTTTCTATATTTCATAGTTCTTGAATGGTTAATGAACATTAATAAGTGTCAATGGAAGCAATTTTCATGATTTAAGAAACTATTGTAGACTATTTTTTCTCTGAATTTGCTAACATTGTATTAAATCTGAGTTTTTCCTTAACTGTTTTGAGTTTCATGATGATCCCATGATCATTCCATGGATGCAAAGAATTGGTACTCATGTAATGATCATTTTGTAACATATATGATATGAAAATAATCTTAAATTTTAGAGGAGTGTTGAAGTTTGGTGATCACTATATGCATATTGGTTGAAGGAACACCAAAATTGGAGGCTAATGTATTGTAGTAGATAATATACCATAAGGAGGGTACCTTTTTACGGTTGAAATAGCTAGTATATGTTGGATATATGGTGAACCAAATTTTTTTTGGTTGATATTGGGTTTAGAAGGCATACATTGAGTAGGCCCTAATTTAAGGAGGGTATAAAGGACAATTTGGGGATTTTGTATGTAGGAATCCTATAGAAACAAATTTGATTGTATTTTCCTCTCATTATTAAATTGTGAAATGTATCAGATTTTACACTGTAACATGATGTGGTGATTTGTAAGGAATTGTTGAAACTCTTTGTTGACATACTTTCTTCCCTTGCCTGATCAAAGACATTTTAAATTTTTGAATGTCAGAAACACTTCATCCTTGCTTTTGATTTGGTAGAACCAAAGTAATTGAGAGCGGTCATTGAAGAAGGTGAGGAAAGGCTTTATTAATTGGAAAGGCTTCTCAATGGATTTTTCCTACGATGCCATCTTCTTAGACCTAGCTTGGAGGATTCTCACAAGAGATTCCTCTAATTGTGCTGTGAAATTCTCACATGAACCCATAGTCTACTTTAGGTTTTAAAGTTGTTTGTAAAAAAATGGGGGGGTTTTTTTTGTGCTTTAGGTTTAGCATTCAAAAATTTAGGGTTTTGTAAGTTTTTGTTGAGTCACTGAGTTTGAATCAAATTTATATAAACAAAGATCAAAATCTTGAACACTTATACAGTGATAAAAAATGTGCCAACAAATACACAATACATGATGCTCTGACACATTTCTCATGGGCCCTAAGTAGATAACCAACAAGTACCAATAGTATAGAAGCATAAAATAATGCCAGACAAATGCAGAGTAAGGAAATCCTTATAGGCGGTCCTCCTTTTACACCAAATAATAGTAGCAACCCTCACAAGCGCTCCTCCTTTTACACCAAAATAATAGTGGTAACCCTCACAGGTGGTCCTCTTTTTACACCAAATAACAGTAACAACTCTTGCAGGTGATCCTCCTTTTACACCAAATAACAGTGGAAACCCTCACAGGCGGTCCTCCTAAAACTCTCACCAAATAATAGTTAAAACCCTTGTAGGCGCTCCTCCTTCGTGCACTTCAAGTTAAAACCAAATAATGAAATGAGATATGAAATCTTTTTTCTTTTTAAAGTTATGCCCGTGTTGGTCAAAATTTTGACCTACATGGCATTGGTCAAACTTTTGACTAACACAAGCATGGAATAAAAAAAAAGAAAGCTTTCCTTCTATAATCCAACCAACCTAAACCTTTATAATTGATGGTCAAAAAATTTGGTAGAAACATGAGGTCAAATGTACTAGTGTGCACTTGAGAATGATGAATGGATTAAGCTAATGAATGAAGAAATTGAGTAGATAGAGAAAAACAAAACATGGACATTGGTACTGAGACTGAGTGATAAAAATGTAATTGGTACTAAGTGGATTTTTAGTAATAAGTTGAATGAGAATGGCGAAGTAACTAGAAACAAAGCAATACTTCTATGCAAGGGATATGCACAAGAATAAGAAATTGACTATGGTGAAACTTTTGCACAAGTAGCTAGACTTGAAGGAGTCCAAATATTACTTTCATATTCTGCACATAAAAGCTTCAAAGTATATCAAATGGATGTGAAATCAACATTTCTGAATGGAATTCTTGAGGAAGAGGTCTACATAGAACAACCTGAAGGTTTTGTTGATCCAAATTAGAAGAACATGGTATGTAGATCTCACAAAGCATTGTATGGACTAAAACAAGCACCAAGAGCATGGTATGAAAGATTACATACTTATCTTATTAGTATTGGCTTTGTGAGGACAAGTGATAATAGAAATTTGTACACGAAAGGAGAAAATGATGACATTATTCTGATTGCTGAAATTTTTTGTGACGATATAATATTTGGAGGACATGATAACATTTGCAAATTTTTTTCTGATGAAATGAGAAAAGAGTTTGAAATGTCAATGTTTGGAGAGATTAAATTCTTTCTAAGTTTGCAGATTATACAAAAAAATGACAAGATTTCCATAACAGAATCAAAATACATCAAAGAAGTGCTGAAGACTTTTGGCATGGAAGATTCCAAACTAGTAGGTACACTGATGGTCACAGGATGTAAGTTGACAAAAGATGATGAATCAACTAAGGTAAATCAGACACTATATAGATCAATGATTGGAAAACTAATGTATGTGGTACACAGTAAGCTTGATATAGCACATGCAGTTGGGATTGTAGTAATATTTTATCCTAATACTAATGAATCACATATGACTGATGTCAAAAGGATTCTGATATATTTAAATAAAATTGAAGATTATAGTTTATGGTACAAAAAGGAAGGCAATTTGGAACTACGAGTTTACACCGATGCAGATTGGGCTGGAAATATTGATGACCGGAAGAGTACAATCGGCAGAGCATTCTTTTTGGGAGAAAGACTTGTAACATGGATAAGTAAGAAACAAGCATGTATTTCTCAGTCTACTGCTAAAGTAGAGTATGTTTCTATTACTGCTAATTGTTCAAATATTGCGTGGATAAAACAATTGTTGGAAGGAATGAATGAGGTGATCACTAATCTAGTGATTATATATTGTGACAACACAAGTGCTATAAACATTTACAAGAATTCGGTGATGCATTAAAAAAAAAAGAACATATCTATTAAGTATCACTATTTAAGGGAACAAGTACAAGAAAAGAAAGTGAAACTAGAGTTTGTGAAGTCTAAAGAATAACTTGCTGATATATGGGTATGTGCAGGATCATGGTATGCCAAAAAGTGGCAATGTGAAAAAGAAGTCTGGATTGATAGACTCTTTGAAAAACAACTATAACTTTCAAACAATATAACATTGTTGAAATTGAAAATATACATTACATTCTATGCTTCACCTAATAGAATAATAATAAATAATTCTTTCAATTTGATGAATTTTAGACTAAGTTAAGGTGGTCAGACATGAGAGTTTTTATATTAAAGAAAATTTGTAGTAGAAAAATCATAATTAATTATTTACTTGGAAAAAAATACAAAAAAATATACATCACATTCAGACATGAGTCTACTACTTTTATTTAGAATCTTATAAAAAAATATTATCATTTGATTTTGTCTAATGTGGTCACACATACACCTACACTTGCTATCTTTCTAGTCGTGATTGATATGCTTATTGAAAAATAGCTATAACTTTCAAATAGTGTAACATTTTTGAAATCCAAAACATGTGTCACATTCTATGATTTTCCTACTACAAGAAAAATAAAATTTTTTTTCAATTTGATAAAGTTTAGACTAAGTTAATGTGGTCAGACATGAGAGTTTTTGTATTCTAGAAGAGTTGTAGAAGAAAAATCATAATTAATTATTTACTTGGAAAAAAATTACAAAAAATATGTGTCACATCTGGACATGAGTGTACCACTTATATCTAGAATCTTGTAAAAAAAATTATCATTTGATTGTGTTTAAGCTAGTCAGACATACACCTACTTCTTATTTTTTTTGTGAAATCTTCATACTACTACATTGAAATTTGAAATTTTCAACATATAAAATAATTATTTTTTTAAAAAGGCATAGTATATTAGAAACTAAATTCAATTTTCTTTAGATTCTCTTGTTACACATTTTTGATATAATATTTATAACTTGTTCAAATTTTTATGCCAACTTGCCTAAACCTGAATTTCTAAATTTTCATTGCCACTTAATGGCCTGGTTTGGCATACCATGATCCTGCACATACCCATATTTACCAAGCCCTTACCAAAGGACACTTTGGAGTACTTGAGGACTAGAGTAGGGGTCCATCCCCCATCTATCAGTCACTAAGGTGATCAGGAGGTTGCATCAACCAATAATTTATCAAAAAATCATTCATGTTGATGCATGTAGCTCACACTTTAGGATCCCTAAGGTTGTGAAAGATTGTAGAAGCTGGGAAAAATAATCGTATATCAGTACATGAAGGTACTTGATCTGGATCAAACAACAGAGAACTACTTGGCTACTGAAGAGCTGTTTAATTTTCTTTTGGCATTCTTGTCAAAGGGAGAGAGATTTCTATGAAATATTAGGGAGAGATATTTCATGAAACATCTATCCACTACTGAGAGAGAAAGAGTTAGAGAGTTGAAGAAGATTAAATCCCCAGGGAGACTCTGCATGAGATACTATTGTAGTGATTAAACATATTAAATATCAAGCTAGGGAGAGCTTACCAAGATAGAAAATTTATCCATATAGTTTTAGAACAAATGTTTGGTATGGTATGGAATATCTCATATTATTTTTATTTCCATCAATGCCAAAGGGAGAGATTGATGACCTACAACTGATTGAATAACTTGATAAACTGAAGAGACAGTGATTAGAGGTTACCAATCTATTAAAGTGATATGTAAGATGATTAAATCACTCAATATGTTGTCATTGATGTCAACTAGTTTTGACTATACTTATCATGATAGTTAAAAACATCTGAACATTTGTAGAAGGAAGACCCGACTTATTTTTGGGTTGCTAAAACTTTTACTGAATTAATAATCTATAATAGTACTGTCTATCTAACCAACTGATTCCATTGTTTGCAACATACATTCACATAACTTGTAAATGTAAAGTGTATGAAAAAAAACAATAAATCATTCATGAAATATAACACATTACATAAGTATTTTGGTTATGCAAAAACATAAAAGGCTACCGAGCAGAACAAAGAGTAATATACTACACATCAAGGTGAAATCTGTTTAGAATTTCATAGATCTAATTCAGACAAATACAAGTTGTCAATTATAGATATTTTTTATTATCTTTTAACCATCATAGCAGGATTATAAATCTCTTAATAGATTAGAATTCACCATCTGTTGTAAATATCCTAACTGAGTGCACACTTATTTGGTGTTTCTAAAATCCTTTTACAAGGTAGATCTAATTGATCTTAAGTTACTCCTAACAGGCTACGATCATCAGAAGTGATCACAAATTGTATCCTTAACTGACATACTTTATTTACTGCAGTAGAGAAGAATTTGTGGGTGTCATCCCTACCGCATTTTTTACCTTCTAACAAGGGTTTTAGTGTAACCAAAATACTTCTGTTATGTGTTATATTTCATGAATGATTTATTATTTTTTTTCATATACTTTACATTTACAAGTTATTTGAATGTATGTTGCAAACAATGGAATCAGTTGGTTAGATAGACACTACTATTGCAGATTGTTAATTCAGTAAATTTTTTTGAGGGTACAGATTCACCCCTCCCCTCTTAGTACTATATCTTTCCTATCCAAACAATTGGTATCAAAGCTAGATCTCTTCTTTGGAAGTTTAATCATTGAAGATGAAAGATATCAAGATGGAAAGATATAAGTTGGACAAGACTATTGAGGATCAAAAGATTCAGATGCAAATCTTCATTGAACAATAAAAGAAAGAAAAGAATGAATTGAAGAAATTACTGGTTCAAAGAAAAGATATGGCTATTCGACACTGTGAGACTGATTATCATGAAGAAGATATTGATGATCCATTTGAGATTTCCAAATCTAGTTTAGGCATTATATCTGACATATCTAAAGGAAGTTTATCTGATTTATCTAAGAAAAGTCTTCATATGACTGAACTAGTTAAAGCCCTGCAGATTGGTCAAGAAGCACAAATAGTAAGTATGATTGATGTGATGAATAATGCTAGACAAGTTGAACAAGAGATAAATTTGGTTGTTTAAGACATAAGACAAATGATAGAGAAACTAAAAGAGAAGGAATCTGAGATACTGAGACTTACCGAGCATCACTTTGAGATATCTAATCAGACGGTTGTTGTAATTTAGGAAATCAACCGAGTGAATAGTGAGTTAACAAGGAAACTTGAAGACATTGGTGAACTCAAAGAAGAAAATGAAAGACTGAAAAATGAAGTAAAGATGCTGAAACAACATAATGAAACGACGAAGAAAGTTGAAGATAGTTCCAAGAAAATTAATGAATTTTTGAACAGTCAAAGAGGACTTGGAAGTACTAATGGATTAGGCTATACTGAGAAAGGAGAGTCATCTAAGCAAGCTGAACATATGAAAACCTACAAGAGTCAAAGACCTAAGAAACTATCATGCTATCATTGTGGTAAGTCAGGCCACACATCAAATGTTTGCAGGAGTAAAGAAAAAGGTAATCCTAAAAGCACTCCTAAGTTTAATGGTCATTTCTTTATTTGTAAAAAGTATGGACATCAAGCACATGAGTGTAGATCTAATTTGAATAGGACTCCTAATAAACCCTACATGGAGAAACATTGTCGCACTTGCAATATGCATGGACATACCTCACAAGAATGTAGAACAAAGATGAAGCAAGTCTGGATACTGAAAGGAAAAATAAGACCTATCAACCAAGAAGACAAGGTAATGCTTATACTTGGGATTATAACACATGGGTTAAATGTACAACATGTGGAAGATATGGAAATGTAGACACCGAAAAATCCTTCAGAAAATAAATTATTTTTGTTTTCTGAAAATCCTTGATGACATCATCATTTATTAATTAATTATTTATTTAATTAATTAATTTATTTTTATGGCATTAAATCCCTCTCTCTTAATTAAAAATCTTTAATTAAGGAATCTAGCCTAAAAATGTCATTTGGACATTATCCCTAATTTATTAATTATTTGATTAATAAATTGACCAAAAACCTTCAAAAAATAAATTAATTTATTTTTTATCCCAAACTTGGCCAATTTCCTCTAGACCACTAACCTCTTCCAAAATCTTCTAATCCCTTCTTAATTTCGATTAATAGGCTAATCCCATCTTTCCTAACCCTAATCCCAAGGTTAAATATTTAATTAAGGTTAAATATTTAATTTCCATATTTATTGAAAATATTTTAATAAATATTCCTAAAACTTAAGCTTTTGGAATGAATAACTTTTATTCTATGAAACTAAGGAGAAATCTAGACTCTTCTAGAATCTTCTCAAATCCACCCTCTTCACCCATCCTAATCCTTTTCCTTGCCCATCCCTTTCTCCTAATCCTAATCCTAAACCCCTTTCTAATCTTGTCACATTCCATTAGCAAAAGGTTTACCAAAACTTATGCTAACCTCCTCCTTAGTCAACAAAGATGGCCACCTCTTGGCCACCTCTTGCAAATGCATTTAAGGATGCATTTAAGCCTTCCTTATCTTTCTTACATGCATTCATTATGCATTTAAGACCTTCTTATCCCTTCCTTGCCACCTCTTGGCCTTGGGCACATTTACCAAATTGTGCACATGCCCTCAAACTTTCAACTCAATCCTCCCTTGACACTTGTCAGGACACTTGTCCTTGACTCAACCCTAACCTTAGCCCTAACTCTGACTCATCCTTTTAACCCAAGACCTTCCCTTTTCCTATAAATAGCCTCACTTCTTTGAGCAAACAATCCTCTCTCATCTTTCAACTCTCAAACTCAATAGCAAAGTTATAATGCCATTTTCATTCTAGCATAAGCATAACTCATCTTTTTTAGATCATTTTCAAGCTTAAATCACATCTAAATTAGCTTAAATGGATTAACATAGATTCATTTCTTGTTTTAAATCTTAGTTCATCTTTTAGCTTTGCATATTTTGTGTGTTCTTGAGGCCTTTGAGGCAAAATAGGTTCCTCATACCTATTTTGTGTCATTTTGGGTCTTCTTGATCCTCAAATCATCCTATTTTGCATGCTCCAAGTGCTTGAGTTTGCACACCCACATCCCTCTATATCTAAGCATATCAAACGGTGCATGGGCGCATTCGTTTTAAGCTTAAACTGAGGTGCTTTGATTTTAGTTTGCTAACCATTAAATTTGATTTGATAATATGCTATGATGTTTGTTTGTCTTTGGCCTTCAAAATAGGTTTAGGTGCACTCTCAAATCCTAGTCTACATTCTGGCACGCCCGGTGGGACTCAAACCACAATCATTTTGATGAAACTATACTTTATATGCTTTTTTTTTGCAGGAAATAAAGAAATGTCGCCTTCATGAAAAGAAATGACGCCTACAGCAATTAAATGTCGCCTTCAAACAAAGAAATGTCGCCTTCAACAAAAGAAATGTCGCCTAAAAGGAATTCAGTCACGCCTTCATGGAATTAAATCACGCCTTTGAAGAAAGAAATGACGCCTGTGAACTCTGTTTTCACGCCTGCATAACTGAGAATTTCCTGTTGTCGGCAACTTCTGTTACGTTCCAGAATTCTCTTCTATCGCTTTCTTGTAATTAAATCACGCCTGTAACAAAAGAAATCACGCCTCTTGTTTTTTATCTGTCGCCTTTTGAGGTACAGAATGTCACCTGCAGGAATTAAATGTCACCTCTGCACTTTCCAGTGTCGCCTATAAGCTGGACAGTGTCGCTTTCTATTTTTTTCTTGGAACTGGTTTTTTCTTTTCTTTTACAGCAAAGGTCAAACAAAATCTTGAATGAAACTTAAAGAAATGAACTTAAGTCCTAGAGTGTCATTGTCAATTTGAAAAGAAAACCAAATCTTGAATGCACTAAAGGAATAAAAACAACTCTATTCCCTATCTCGTTTCAAATTCCAAAGCAAGCAAACAAATTCAATCTTGAGTGATCTAAGGGACAAAACAAAGCTTTTTCAAAGTTCTTAAATCAACTCGCTAATCAAATCTTGAATGCACAAAAGGAAAGAACTTGCAAACGTTCAAAGCATTTACATTTTGAGGAAAAGAACAAATCAAAATCTAATCACGAGTGTCTTCATTTCAAAGTTCAAACATCACTTAATCAAATTTGGGAAAATGAACAAAATTTTCTTGATGTGCATGTAGGAGTTTTTCAATTCTTGCATAAACCTTGTTAGAGTAAGCAACGTAGAACATTTGAACTTGGACAAGTTCACCTGTTCTGCTTTTAGCGAGGCCTGTCCAAGGAGAAGCGCTTCCTCCTCGGAGAACGACCTCAAACCGGTATCCCCCCCGGCCGGTATACAAATAAGCGAATACCAAAAGAATCGCTTACATCTCCTAATCACCGGGCGTTCGTGCCAAACACGTGACTGGGGATGGTAAACATTCCTCTCCCCCAACATAATTGGCAAGGCTCTTAAGTGAGTCACGAATGATCAGCATAACCGGGTATGGAGACACCACGGAATCATTAGCAACCTGATAAAATAGAGGCTACCTTATCTACATCCGAAAGTATCAAAATCCTTGTGCAAGGACCGATTCCAAGGGGTTTACCGGGTCGCCTCAAGATTACTCACCATTTGTATTCCCTTCTGGGGGATACCAAGCTGTGGGCAAGCAATTTTGATACTCACCTTCCTTAGGTAGATCTATTTGAAGTGCTTGACAGTCAAAGACTCCGTGAAAACATTTGTCAAACATACACTTTTTCGAAAGCATTTATCAGAGTCTTTTATCTTGTTTGTATCTCACAAAGTTGCTTTGTCCTTTGTGAAGATTGCTTTTATCAAATCCTTTGCCAATGGAAAAACATCAAGCAGATCTATAACTTGGTTCGAAGGACAATCAGAGCAGCCATCCCAAAACTTGGTCATCTCCCATCCCTTTGTCTGTCTTCTTCTAGAAAACTGTCTTCTTCCGTCAGTCATCCCAATCTGAGTCTTAGTCTTCCAAACCATCTTCATCCTTATCCTTATCCAAACTCATCTGCAAGTCAGCATGTCTCAAATCTATAATGAGTTTGGTTATGATATCTCTCCTCTCCCACCAATCGATCCTAATGATGATGAAGGCCGTGTAGATCATGATGCCTATTTCAGCCAGTTTGCTCCAAGCAACCCCCAGCGTTCCATCATTCCTCCAATCCAGCCAACCATGCCTTCGCACTTATCTCCTAGCACTCCCTTTCATGTCCTTGGCAAGGCTAGCACTCCTTTTCATGTCCTCGGCAAGGCTAGCACTTCTTTTCATGTCCTCGGCAAAGCAAACCCAGTATCTCATCCATCCCCAACTTATCCTTGTCTTCAACCTACACCTCTTCCATATGCTCCTTTCAGGCCTCCACTTTCTGCTATGGTCATTTCTCCATCGCCATCATCCCTTAGAAATGCTTCACGCTACTTCCCTTATCTAAGACCTCCATCTACCCATCCTCCAAAAAATTCTGAAATCCAAGATTCTAGTCCT
Source organism: Chamaecyparis obtusa (assembly GCA_027943335.1). Lineage (NCBI taxonomy): Eukaryota > Viridiplantae > Streptophyta > Pinopsida > Cupressales > Cupressaceae > Chamaecyparis > Chamaecyparis obtusa. Next base: position 230,051 of record BSBK01000854.1, read on the forward strand.
CCCATCCTTTTCACCAAACCTCTATCCTTTCCCAAACCACCATCTTCTGCTCCAAACCCCAATCCTCCATCCTGTCCCAAACCACCATCCTCTCTTCCAAACCACATTACCAAAAATCTTTCCCCACCAGCAGAGTTCATCCCTCAACCCACTCCAAAACCTGTACCTCAAGCCATTAGCCCTGCCTCTTCAGCACCATCATCCCCTCAAGAAAAACCCAAAGCTCCCTTTTCAAAGTCATCTTTTTCATGGGTGTTCCCTTCTTTCACTCCTCCTTCGCGAGCATCTACCCAAGCACAAACCCCACTTTCATGCGAAGTCCATACAAGTTCCCCATCTCCACCACCTTCCAAACCTTCTTCACCACAAAAGTCTCCAAGGAAACCAATAACAGAACCCAAGGAAGAGCCAATAGCAAAACCCACGCCTGAAATTGAAAAGCCAAGCAATCCTTCATGTGAAGCCATCATTGATGAGGCCCATCCAGCGCTCCCATCTATTATCTATCTTCCATACATCCCAACCGTTGATCCTCTTCCATCTCCTATCATCGTTGAGTCCCTTCCATCCGGAGTCTCCATCCAATCCCCACCAACATCACCTCCTCCTAACATTACCCAAAGCATATCTGAAGAACCTCATGAGTTCACCCTTCTTCCTACCATTGCAGCTGAAAAATTTCCCATCCTTTTATCCATACCATCTGAAGAGTTCTTCCTTCTTCCAGAAACCCCAGCAGCAGAGTCTCCAATCCTTTCATTCCACCCCTTTGAAGAGTCCATCCATATATCCACTAATCCTCTATCTGAACAAATCCCATCGTGTCAAGATCTTGGCCAAAAGCATGATGAACTACTCACAGAAGAACATCAAGATCCAACCCCTTTACTTCCTCCATCGCATGTTCTATTGCCTCCATCACCTTCAATCCAAAATCCTACAATCCCAATTCCTCCAATCCAAGATCCTATCATCCCAGTTTCTCCAACTAAAGATCCAATACCATCCCCCAATCCTAGTTAAAATCCCAGCATCCTATCCTCTCCTCTTGAGGATCCGCCAGTCCAAACTAAACAGCTGCCATCACTCTATCCACTTGGAAAACTAACATTTGTCAAAGGTAAACCACTTGAAAAAGAAGACATCAGCTTCCTATCTTCCATCAGAGAACCAAAAAATGGCTGTTTGTCATTCACCCCAAGTCAAAAATATCCTTGTCTAGATAAAATGCTGAAAAGATGGAACTATCAAGGCAAAGGCCTTGGCACTCATGAACAGGGAAATATACAGCCCATTCAAGGCAAGAAACATCCAAAAGGCTATGGAATTGGTTGCACACCAGAAGAGGACACTCCCTCCACATCAGCGAAAGGTACTTCATCCAGAAATGTTGGTACAGCTAAGGCAAAGTTCAAACATCCATTCAAAACCAACAAAACATCTTTCAAAGCCCACAATGCAATTCCTCCTCCTCCATCATTACAACCGAGGACAACCTATCATATTCCTCCTTCATCATCCCCATCCATTTTGGGTCCCTATGTCCCAAAGTCTTTCAGCGCATCTCCGTTACCTAGCAAATCCATTTTGGGACCTTATATCCCAAAATATCATCCTCCATCTTATCCTACTCAGCCTTTCATCCAAAATCCAAGCATCCCTAGTCAGGGTCAACAAAGGCACATGTCCACATATCCTATCTACCAATCTCCTTCCATCTCTCCATCCAAATTTCCTCCATCCCAGACAACTCCTCATATTCGTCCCAATGCTCCTCGCAACTTGGATACCATATCGCGCATGAATAAAGGAAAAAATCCACAAAAATCTCAAGATTGTTATGTCCAGTCTAATCGACATGCACAATCAAAGCAAAATCTGATCAAGCAAGCCAAAGCAAACCACTGGCCACAAAGGCCCATCAAAGCAAATGCCAAATCTAATGCATCCCAATGGCTGCAAAGGCCTAATGACGATTACCATGTCCAGTCTAATCGACATGGTCAATCAATGCAAGCTCCAATCAGGCAATCAAATGCACCGCAAAGGCCCAGCAAAGAGCCAATCAGGCATGCTAAAGCACCCCAATGGCTCCAAAAACCTAGCAAAATCCAAGAAAAATCTATCACATGGCCACAAAGGCCTAGCAAAGCAAAAGCACAATCTGATGCACACCAATGGCCGCAAAGGCACACTAAAGCTAAAACAAAAATGATGTGGATCCCAAAGCAAAAAGATGTAATCCATCTAACAAAAACATCCACAATGGCATCCAACGTTGCCTATCTCCCAGCTCCTCAATCTTCCCCTCCATCTCCTCCATCCTCTAGCATAAATCCTCCATCACATCTATCGCTATCTTCCACATCCAATCATCCATCTTCCTCACAACATGTGCCAATGTTGATCCTGACAACATCCCCCTATCTTGATCACTTTCCATCCTTCCATCCAAACACTTTCTACCACCATCTTTCCCATCTCCCCCATCTAATCCATGACTTTGCATGACCCCCCCCCGTCCTGCTATAGTTGTACCAACATCCAGGCACACAATCAGAAGAAATCAGTGAGGAAAGTCAGCAAAGATCAGTCAGCACATCTAAAACAGCAAAGGGAAATCAATGACAAATCAGAGAAATCAGCAAAATCAGCAATCAATCAGGCTTCAGCATCAACATGTGCCTATCAGCTTAAAACATAAGCATATTTTGGGGAAGAGGCAAGCTTTAGTCACAAAAGTTAAAAAAGAAAAGGCAAAATCATGAGTCTTTATGTGAAAACCCTTCTGGGGCACATTCTGATTCCAAAACAGTAAAAATAAAGGGCGTATCTTCTAGTGAAAACTTGGCAATTCAAGTGCTAGAAGATGGAGCTTTGCCTCTTCCTCCTATCTGGGATAACAACACATGATAGTTCCCTATCAACATTGCAGAAACCAAGCTAAATCAACTTGGGTACAGAAGGATGTTTGTGGCTCATCTACATGAAGGTTAACCTGATAGAAAGTGAATCATGACCTTAAGTGCCTTGCTCCGAGGAGTCAATTATCAACTGTGCATGGTCATATGCACATGCCTAGGTATGATCTTAAGCTTGTCATCCATCATCTAGCAATGGATCCCCATGACAAGCCAGCAACATCAGAAAATCAGCAATCCAAATCAGAAAATCAGTGAAGAATCTCTCAGAAGATCAACATCAAATCGCATGATAGCACCAAAATCAGCACAAAACTCAGCGCCACATCAGAGAGTTAGCAACAACATCAAAATATCTGTGCAAAATCAAAAATAGCAGGGCCATCATCAAATCATAAGGGAACATCCAATCAAAGAATCAGCAACACCATCAGAATATCAGTGACAAATCAAAAGGTCACCATCTAATCAAGAGGAAGCACCAAAATGGTGACATCAGCTGATCAGCAAGCATGACAGCATTAAATCAGAGCTTCAGCAACAAATCAAAATGTCAGTGCATATCAGCACCGAATCAGCAACACGTCCAAACAAAATCAGAAGTATCAATGCATATCAGCACAAGCTCAGCAACAAATCAGCAAGATCAACACAAAGTCAAGGAAAAAACACAAAAATCCATAAAAATTGGATAAATCAAAGGAGCAAATTATCAACAAAGCAAAAATCAAGAGAAAAACATTCGTCCTCTGGTGAAAACTTGGCAATTCAAGCGCCTTGGACAAGTACCATGGTGAAAACCTAGCAAACAGGCGCCATGCATAGTGCCCCCCCCTAATTCCTTTCTACAGTTAGGGGCTTCCTTTCTATCACCTCTTATCCAACATGTCCTCCATCCCCTTTTGTCTCTCACTTCCTTCATTTTCCAGTGGATCTTGATGACAAAAATAGAGACTATCAGATGTACATGCTTTTGGGCACCTCCTTGGCATCCATTGCACCTTTCAGCTACATATCCTCTATCCAATCCTTTCATCCTAGCTTCCATCCTTCCTCATCCTCTTGTTGGCATATCTCCCGTCCAAGCATACACCATGCCTTTAAAACACATGAACTATCTTAAACAGGGGGCATCCTCTTCCTTGGTGACGTATTCCTTGGAGGCTATCCAAATCCAAATCTTCCATCTCCCAAAATCCTCAGCAATTTCTCTATCCAAATCCAAACCAACCACCATCCAATCCTTCCAGCACTCCTCTATCTTAATCCATCAGCAGTTCCTCCAGCACTCCTCTATCTTAATCCATCAGCAGTTCCTCCAGCACTCCTCTATCTTGATCCACCAGCAAACCAACTCAGCGTCCCATATCCTTTATCAGAATCCAACATCCACCATCCACAGCAGAAAGCAGATTCACCATCTTTTGCACCAAAATCCAGAGCTCCAAATCCACAAGCATTATCGTGTTCCAGCCCTTTGAGTTGTTTCCATCCCTTATCCTAAATCAGAAATCATCCTCTTTTTGGCACAACGTGTTGTCTTAAAGAAATCAAAACCTTGTCCTTGCATAGCCTTATCATCTCGAGCAAGAGATTGGCTTGTATTGACAAGAATCCAGTTGACCGAAGATCATCAGTCTATCCTAGGTTGACGCAATCCTATCACTGATCCTCCATTGGGAAAACAACAGCTCATTTTGTTGACACTTGGTAATCTTCCACCAGCTTTCCATCTTCCACCAGCTTTCCATCCTCCAAGCAGCTTTTCCATCTTCAAAATCCTCTAGCAGTTCCACCATCCAATCTCCCCGAATCTTCCTCCATCCAAATCTTCTAGCAGTTCCATCCTCCCCATCCTAAGCATTTCCTAACACCTTCTCTTGTCATTGGTATCTAGCTATAGGCTAACCTCATTGCAATCCAATGCCATTCATCCCTATCCACACCTTGCTAGCAATCTTCCCAACCTATCCATATCTTCTAGCTAGCCAACATCCAAGATCAAGCCAACCGATCAAATCGCATCCTTTGTCTTGTAGCAAGCCTTGATCTCGATTCAATCATCATCATTGGGATATGTTCTTCCCAAATCAGTGTCATTTCAGGACACATCATCCATCGCCAGTCTGTCTTGGCCTTCCAACCCAACTGGGGCATCATCTTGCATATCTTTGAAGTTGTCAGCTTCACCCCCAGGTTCTTTGTACATCCTATCCAGCGTCTTGTACCATAGTGTCAGTCGTGTCTCCACCTAAGCTCATTTGTACATTTGTGTCTTTAGGTCCCATCCTTTGTCTTAGTCCTTGTCCGTCCTGCAGTAGCATTTGATCAAATATCTTGTCCCATCCCCAGCCTCAGAAACTTTTAGTCCCACTCGGGCCTCGTGCTTCAGCAACATCAATTGTCGACTTATCCTTGCTTATCCTGATTATTCCTTGAACTTCAGCTTTTGCCAACGAACAACTACACTTATTCTCTCACCAACCCATGGGTCCTTGAGGATATATCGTTCCTCCTGTCTGACCTAATCTTCCATCCTGGTCCTTGGGATATATCGTTCCTCCTGTCCGACCAACCTTCCCACCATCAATCAAACCTAATCTCTCTCCTTGGCAAAGGATGTCTTTTTGGAGTTATCATTTTGATCTTGGGTTTTGTCCTTTTGATCTTGTTAATCTTTTTTGGCTTCTCTTTATCCCACCAGGGTCACTACGATTCATTATATCACGGTGTGCTGCGTGTGCGGATAATCTGGGGCAAGGTCTTTTGATCTTTCACTTCTGCCTGTGAGTCAGTTGTGTGTTTGTGGTTCCTTCAGCATCGGTTCCACCATGTCGCCTCTGTGCTTCATGTGTGATGTTGGGGCAACCCTGTGTGTTTGTTTAGCGTCAGTCCTCGTCAGTCCTATGCAACACTGGTGACAAGGCCTCGTGATCCCAGTATCCTTGGCAGGTCTCTAGCATTGCTATATTAAATCTAGGTTGTGCACTCCCGTTTGCACTTGGAGCTATCTGGTCCCTTGCATTTATCATATAGATTAATCTTGCATCTTTGCATACAGCTGCATCTTGCATCTTGCATTTCCATCTCATCTTGCATATCATCCATATTTGTTCTTAGAAGTGAGGTTATTTATCTCCCCTTTCTTCCTAGGCCCTTCCTTCCTCGTCCCGCAGGGCACACTCTGTCCCAGGGCGTAATCCCTCTTTCTTCTTGTCCCACTAGGTGCATCTTCCATGATTTTGTCCCACCGGGGCATGTTCCCCTTTCTTCTAGTCCGCCCAGGCGTCATACCCTCTTCTTCTGATTCTAGCCTCGGCATCTTGTTTTCTTGTCTTTGACGCCATGCCACTTGCGGCGTCGCATCAAAGAGGGGCAAAATGTAGACACCGAAAAATCCTTCAGAAAATAAATTATTTTTGTTTTCTAAAAACCCTTGATGACATCATCATTTATTAATTAATTATTTATTTAATTAATTAATTTATTTTTATGGCATTAAATCCCTCTCTCTTAATTAAAAATCTTTAATTAAGGAATCTAGCCTAAAAATGTCATTTGGACATTATCCCTAATTTATTAATTATTTGATTAATAAATTGACCAAAAACCTTCAAAAAATAAATTAATTTATTTTTTATCCCAAACTTGGCCAATTTCCTCTAGACCACTAACCTCTTCCAAAATCTTCTAATCCCTTCTTAATTTTGATTAATAGGCTAATCCCATCTTTCCTAACCCTAATCCAAGGTTAAATATTTAATTAAGGTTAAATATTTAATTTCCATATTTATTGAAAATATTTTAATAAATATTCCTAAAACTTAAGCTTTTGGAATGAATAACTTTTATTCCATGAAACTAAGGAGAAATCTAGACTCTTCTAAAATCTTCTCAAATCCACCCTCTTCACCCATCCTAATCCTTTTCCTCGCCCATCCCTTTCTCCTAATCCTAATCCTAAACCCCTTTCTAATCTTGTCACATTCCATTAGCAAAAGGTTTACCAAAACTTATGCTAACCTCCTCCTTAGTCAACAAAGATGGCCACCTCTTGGCCACCTCTTGCAAATGCATTTAAGGATGCATTTAAGCCTTCCTTATCTTTCTTACATGCATTCATTATGCATTTAAGACCTTCTTATCCCTTCCTTGCCACCTCTTGGCCTTGGGCACATTTACCAAATTGTGCACATGCCCTCAAACTTTCAACTCAATCCTCCCTTGACACTTGTCAGGACACTTGTCCTTGACTCAACCCTAACCTTAGCCCTAACTCTGACTCATCCTTTTAACCCAAGACCTTCCCTTTTCCTATAAATAGCCTCACTTCTTTGAGCAAACAATCCTCTCTCATCTTTCAACTCTCAAACTCAATAGCAAAGTTATAATGCCATTTTCATTCTAGCATAAGCATAACTCATCTTTTTTAGATCATTTTCAAGCTTAAATCACATCTAAATTAGCTTAAATGGATTAACATAGATTCATTTCTTGTTTTAAATCTTAGTTCATCTTTTAGCTTTGCATATTTTGTGTGTTCTTGAGGCCTTTGAGGCAAAATAGGTTCCTCATACCTATTTTGTGTCATTTTGGGTCTTCTTGATCCTCAAATCATCCTATTTTGCATGCTCCAAGTGCTTGAGTTTGCACACCCACATCCCTCTATATCTAAGCATATCAAACGGTGCATGGGCGCATCCATTTTAAGCTTAAACTGAGGTGGCTTTGATTTTAGTTTGCTAACCATTAAATTTGATTTGATAATATGCTATGACGTTTGTTTGTCTTTGGCCTTCAAAACAGGTTTAGGTGCACTCTCAAATCCTAGTCTACAGGAAATATTGCAACTAACTGCATGAGAAACAACTAGAGAGATAGATCTCATAGCTGGACAAGTATTGGTATGACATACTTACACTATCACAAGGTCAGTCACTTAAGTAAAGATTTGCAGAGACTGAGCACTAGAGACAAAAATCTATGAAAGTGGTAATACAATTGAAGATATCACAAGGATAAGAAACACTATGTGGAGAAAAGCATTAGGTGATAATGCTGAGTCAAGTAATGCAGTCGGTGATACCTCGTCCATTAGATTGGGTGACATTGCCACCTCCACCTAATATGAAAAGGTATGTATGGAACTGATAATTCTATTTGGATATATCTATCATATAGTTCCTTATATCAAGTGTTCACATACCAAATCTTCCTGAATTAAGATGCATTATGGTTTGACATGTTTTGAACTTTAAGTGTTTATAGTCGGTATATGCTAGACCGAGTGAGAAGTTGCTAGTCGGTAACTATCAGCAAGGTTAATTGAGTGCCAATATTAACCGAGTGGAATTTTATATGTTAACCAAGCTTATGTTATTTTGTGGTATACAGAGAGAGTGACAACTGTCATCGAGCTGTGTTAGATCAAGCATTTATTGCAAATAGGTTTGAACGGGAAGTTGAAAATGCTATAAATACATGAAGGACTTAGTTTATTTTTCACTGCGATCACGAAGAGCTAAGTGTCTATAGAGAGAATTTGAGAAGAATATTTTTAGAGCATTTGAGAAAAGATTTGAAGGATTCTAAGTGTTTTCATCGTTGTTACGAGTAAGTGTTATCATCATCGATTTATTTATTTTATATTTCCTGAAACCCTAAATGAAGAACATGGCATCCACATAAGGTTAACAAATCCAAGAATGTAGATGAGGAGGGAGTAAGATTGATTGTCTCTGCTACATGTAATGAGCCAAAGTACAAACTTCATCCTGAAGTTTCTTCATAGATTGACAAAATTGGAGCTTTTTCAAGCATACCGCCTAGGGTTTTACTGGTTGAAGACATACGCTCCTATATTCATTGTAAGATTGGAGAGATTAGTAATTTTGAGCTTATTTATACATATCAAAAGCTATGTGTTGACAAAAAATTGAAGCATGACCATTAACATCTGATAGTCAAGGGTTTGACAAATGCTATACATTTTTCAAAGGTTTTTAGGAATGAGTAGATAAGAATTGTTTTGAGTCATTTTCATGATGAGAAACTATGGCTAGATGAGCTTGTGAAGATCATGAAGGATATCATACATGTAGTAATAGGACACCCTACCATAGACAAAGTCAAAGCACTAAGGAGTGCACTAAGAAATGAGCTAGAGAAAGCTATTGGAGCAGAATGGGATAACAAAGGATTGAAATTTAACACAATCAAATATCTTGGAACAAGGTTTGGTGCTTATGTAATTGGGTATAAAAATTTTCAATCAATTTATAGACCCAACAATGTATCGTGTGGAGTGGTAGAAATTGCATACAAAATAGTGAAAAAGGGATTTCAGTTGGATCTTGTCGAGTTACCGTTGAGACAAGTTGAGGAGAATATGAAGACTATACAGTCAGCAAAATCCAACACATGTAAGTTTGGATCACTATTTCTTTGCATATTATTTTAAGTGAAAATTTTTTTCCCTTCAATGGGTAATGTTGACTGGACTATCGACAAGCCTGTGACACTACAAATTACTGATTTGATAAAGAGTTTGGGTGAAAATTTTGTGAGCATGGTAGATATTTATTTTGAGTAATTCAAGGACAAGATGAATGCAAGGAGTTGAATACCGAGATAGTTGGTAGAAGAATATGAATATGACATCTATTTCCTAGTGGATACAAATATTATAAACTGATAAAGGAAGTTGAATTGAGAACAAAGTGGTTAGCTCCAATGGGATACAAAATTGATATTGACTAAGCCTCTAGGTCAATAAAGGCTTTATTGGAAGAGACTAAGGATCCAAAAGCTACTAGGTTTGGAACTTATGAGGAAGCTAAACAAATAATTAAAATAGATCTGGTCATTGGAAAGCAAACTAAGAAATCTAGAAAAATGATAAACAAACTGGTTAAATAATTTGGAGAAGATACACATGATATTGAGGCATCTAAGGACATTCTAGTTGAAGTAGAAATTGAGGGTCAGTTACTTCTTACTGACAAATCTCATGATGAAGAGGCAACCAAGTCTAAAAAAGATGTAGAATCTACACTGGTTAAGCCCACTCCTAAGAAGAAGCAGGAAGAAGTGCAAACTAGGGCATGAAAAAGGTCTACAACTACAGCTTCACCACCACTGAAGAAAGGAAAAATTTCTATGTGTACACCGACCAAAACTTATTAGAAGAAGAGAGGTACTAAAGCTACCTCAGAGGTACCGAAGAAAAGAAGGAAGATGATAAGAGGGAAATATGATGTTGATGATGAAGATGAAGATAACATAAATCAATTCAAGGTTTTTGTGAATAAGGATCATTCAATTGATGAGGTTGTAGAAAATATAATAGACATTGGAGGTCTTAGCGACCCAAAAATAAGTCGGTTTGAACATTTGCCAATCAAGGATCAGAACAAGATAGAAGAAGAAATAATATAGATGATGATCAAATTTAAGAAGGTACCCATAGAGTTTTCCAAGTATGTACCAAAAGGTTTATATGATAAAATATTAGCTAGATGGACTTATGCTTTAAGCATTGAGAAAAGAATGAGGGAACAATCCCTAGTAATGGCAATGCCAACATTGATAGTCCCAAAGATTGATGAATTGATGAAGACATATTCTAAGAGATTTCTAGTGAAAAGAAGAGCGTGCTACAAATACTTGATGAAAATATGGCAAAAATTGATGAGAATAGTTAGTTGCTATGGACTTCTATTCTACAAGCCCAAGCTGAGGCAGACAAAATGGCTTTGTCCATAATACCCGAGAAGAAGAATAAGAGGAAAGGAAAAGGAATCCATGCAGATGATGCAGATCTGGAAACTAAGGAACTCATTGAGCTATCAGACACCGAGGTGCTTGATACTATTGTTGCCACTGACTACCAAGAAATAAACCAAGATGTACCCAAGTAGATGATAATAACTAGAATCAATGATGGTTCAAATGATGTACTTATAGACAACATCACTAATGGAGACCTTGACAATGTCATGGATGATGAGGACATCACAGTTACTCGAGCTCAAAAAGATGAACAAGCCACCACTGAGCCAGTAGTAAGTAATATACCAAGTGACCTTCCTCTATTGGTTCAAATAGTTGAAATCATAACACAAAAGGAACCCGAAGGCTCAATCCCCAAGCAATAGAAGGATACAATAGGGGAGGAAGGAACAAACACTCAAGGTACTATAGAAACAAATGAGCCTAAAGAGAAAGAGGCTGATACACAAGAAAATACTACTGAGACCAAACCTACTAACAATACATTAGAGGCTCCAACCTAATAGACTGAGACTTAGGTCATCGAGGAGTAGAAGAAGGATAAAACAATATAAACCAAGAAAGACAAGAAAAATGTATAAGTAAAAGCTCTAGTTCCATTTTTTAAGTTATCTCCACAAGAGACTAAGAAGAAGAAGAAGAAATATGGAAAAAGGCTAGTCATCTTGGATGAAGTACTAATTGAAATTCCAGACTGTGACCTAAGGAATTTGGACCCTGAGGAATTGAGAAAGTATGGAGAGTTGTGTACAAGAAAGGTAGCACAAGAAAAAGTCAAGAAGGAGAGTAAGAGAAAGAAGACTTTAGCAGATGTACGAGACATTCTTCAACAGGTTGTTCTTGACATCCAAATAAATGAAGATACACCTATTTTGGACCAACTTGCAACTCTTACAAATCATATCAATGCCCCAAACATAGATGCTGAGAAAAGGATAGAAGAAAGTGTAGAAGCAAAAATTCAAATGAAACTCATAGAGAAAATCAGCCAAGAAGTGGAAATAAATAAGGTAAATCTTTCCGAGGTTATAAACGAGCTACAATCAATAACTTAGAAGATTATACAAATTTTGTTTAAGTTATGCACTGTGGATACATTAACTTCCAAGGTCAGTGAAAAGATCAAGAAGCTAGATGCTGATATCTTAGCCAACGCAAATACTTCTCTAACTGAGTCAAATGATTTTCATAAGCATATCCTTAAAGTACAAGAATCGAGGCAGTTGAGAGTAGACCTAAGGAAGCAAGAAGACATCATAACTGACCAAGTCATCGAGCTACAAGCCAAGATGCTTCCTCACCTAAAAATCATGGAGAGACACATTGTGAAGGCACAAGCCTTAGTAGCTACCTCGGAGATATTAGTTTTGGAGAACATATTTGATATTCATGCACAAGTTGGTCTTGAGAACATTGCTCTTACCAACTTGAAAGAGGAATGGGAAAACCTATTGGCTTCATTGCAGAAAACCCACAAACACATTTTTGATAAGTTGTAAGTACATTTTGTTTTGGCATTAATCTCAAAAAGGGGGAAATCATGTATATTCCAATGTACTTCACTACATACCGGGAGCATGCACTAAGGGGAGTTTTTGTAGAAGAGTTAGTAAATTTTGGTATATATATATATATATATGTGTGTGTGTGTGTGTGTGTCTATATATATATATATATACACATATATAAATATATATATACATATATATATA